>CAUYQU010089394.1:0-68992 GCA_963574635.1 Cheracebus regulus
ACCCCCAGACGTGACACAATGTCAGCATCAAACCCGATGGACCACCTGAGGTGGCACCAGGTGAGCATCAAACCAGATGGACCCCCTGAGGTGGCACCAGGTGAGCATCAAACCAGATGGACCCCCTGAGGTGGCATCAGGTGAGCATCAAACCAAATGGTGACTCTGATGGATTGAAACACACCTACATATTTCCAAAGCAAATATTCCTAATAATACTTTTAAAAACTCATTGGTCACTTTGGGAAGTTGCCTGTTACCCTGAATATTGATACATAAAGAATCCATCATTTATTCTGCCTTTCCTGAACAAACTGTATTTTATGGCAAACATGTAGTTGGCCTGGCACAGTGGCTCACACCTGTAATCCCAGCACTTTGAGAGGCCGACGCTGGAGGATGCTTGAGCTCAGGAGTTTGAGACCAGTCTGGGTAACATGGAAAAACCCCATCTCTACAAAAAGTTTAAAAATTAGCTGAGTGTGGTGGTATGTGCCTGTGGTTCCAGCTACTAGGGAGGCTAGGATGGGAGGATCATTTGAGCTCAGGAGGTTGAGACTGCAGTGAGCATGATCGTACCACTGCACTCCAGCCTGGGCAACACAGTGAGATCCAGTCTCAAAAATAATAATAATAATTGATGAAGAAAATTCACTAATAGTTGATGAAGAAAAATTCTAGCAATAATTACCAAAGGAATATCAGAAAGATCACTATTCTGTAACCCCAAAGGAAGGAACAGATCTAGGAAATGATTTTCAAAGAATGCTAAAACTATGAGGTAAAAAGTTGATGAGGCCAGGGGCAGTGGCTCACACTGGCAATCCCAACACTTTGGGAGGCCGAGGCGGGAGGATCACATGAGGTCAGGGGTTCAAGACCAGCCTTACCAACATGGTGAAACCCTATCTCTACTAAAAATACAAAAATTAGCTGGGCATAGTGGCACTTGCTGTAGTTCCAGCTACTCAGGAGACTGAGGCAAGAGAATCGCCTGAACCCAGGAGGTGGAAATTGCAGTGAGCCAAGATCTTGCTACGGCACTCCAGCCTGGGTGACAGAGGAAAACTCCATTTAGGAAAAAAAAAAAAAAAGTTGATAAGCCCAAGTGTCCACTGATGAATGAATGGAAAAACAAAATGTGGTCTATGTATATAATGAAATATTATTCAGCCTTAAAACAGGTGGAAATTCTGACACATGCTACAACATGAGGAACCCTGAAGACATCATGCAGAGTGAAATAAGCGAGTCACAAACACACATACTGTGTGATGCCACTTATAGGAGGTATCCAGAATAGCCAAACTCATAGAAACAGAAAGTAGAATATTTCTCAGGGCCTGGGAGGAAAGGGAATTACAGAGTTAGTGTTTAGTGGGTAGAGTTTCAGTTTTGCAAGATGAAGAAGTTCTAGAGATTGGTGGCACAACGCTGCCAATGTATTTAACACTATGGAACTATATACTAAAAATGGCTAACATGGTAAATTTTATGTTATATGTATTTTACCACAATTAAAAATAAAAATTGGCCAGGCCTGCTGGCTCACGCCTGTAATCCCGGCAATTTGGGAGGTCAAGGCAGGAGGATCACTTGAGGTTAGGAGGTTTGAGACCAGCCTGGCCAACGCAGTGAAACCCCATCTCTACTAAAAATACAAAAATTAGCCAGGCATGGTGGTGTGCACCTGTAGTCCTAACTACTCAGGAGGCTGATATGGGAGGATTGCTTGAACCCAGGAGGAGGAGGTTGCAGTGAGGTGAGATCTCACCACTGCATTCTAGCCTGGACATCAGAGCAACATTCTGTCTCAAAAAAATAAAATTAAAACTTAAAAGTCCCTGGAGAAAAACCTGATGGGAACTTTATGATGGACAGATAAGCCTATTAGCACTAATCCTACTGAGCCCATCTTGGCACCATTAAAAATGGTCCAACCAAGATGTTACACGTTCACGATGTGATACAGGAGGAATCACACAGCCTGCCTAGGAAATATTCTTGACAACAAGAAGACCGAATGTCATCAGGCCTCAAGATTTAACTCTTAGTTTGCAGGAAACATGGGGAAGAGAAGAACAAGTTAGTTGAAACTATGAAGAAGCAATCAGTCAAATCTAGGGTGCAAATATCCTATAGGATGAAACACCCAGTTTTTCCAACAGATCAGTGATATGAAAAACACAGGAGATGCTATTATGGAATTAAAAATATTTCAAAGACATAACAACCAAACGCAATGTGTGGATGGCGTCTAGATCCCGATGTCAACAACTTGTCAACACAAGGGCATCTCTGAGAGATCAAGAAAATGTGAGCATGGATGGGTGTTAGATGCTATTCAGAAACTGTTACTAGTATTGTTAGTGCAACAATATCATGGGGGTAACATAAAGGGGGGAAAAGCGCCTTTTAGTTAGGAAGTATTTATGTGTGAAATGACACGATGTGCTTTAAGTTAATGCAAAAGGAAATTAATCAAAAAGGAAGAAAAAAGCGATAAAACAAGATTGGAAAAATACTGAAGCTAGATTATGGGTACATGGGATTGATGATACTCTTTTCCCTGCTTCTGTGTTTTATGTTTCAAAAAACTCCATTTAAAAAAACCCAATTTTTTTCCACAGAAAAGCAACAAGTTTATATTAAAAACTATAACTCTCTTCTATAATACATTTCTAATGCAGATGGGAAGATTAATTTGATTTCTAGCTACTTCTAGCCCTCAACCTACTAGCATTTTTTAAAATTTCAACTTTTATTTTAGACACAGTGGGTACATGCACAGATTTGTACATGGGAATATTGAATGATGCTGAGGTTTGGAGTATGGATCCTGCCACGCTGGTAGTGAGCATAGTGCCTGGGTAGTTTTTAACCCACCTGCCCCCACACCCTCTAGGAGTCCAGAGTCTATGGTCCCTATATATTTATGTCTATGTGTGCTCAATGCTTAGCTCCTACTTCTAAATGAGAACATGCAGTATTTAGTTTTCTGTCCCTGAGTTAATTTGCTTAGGATTATGGCATCCAGCTCCATCCATGTTGCTGCAAAGGACACGATCTCTTTTTTTTTTTTTTTTTTTTTTTCAGACAGAGTCTTGCTCTGTCACCCAGGCAGGAGTGCAGTGGTGTGATCTCAGCTCACTGCAACCTCTGCCTCCCAGGTTCAAGTGATTCTCTTGCCTAAGCCTCCTGAGTAGCTGGGATTACAGGCACATGCCACCACACCCAGCTACTTTTTTTATTTTTACTAGAGACAGGGTTTCACCGTGTTGGTCAGGCTGGTCTTGAACTCCTGACCTCGTGATCCACCCGCCTCGGCCTCTCAAAGTGCTGAGATCGCAGGCATGAGCCGCCGTGTCCAGCCATGATCTCATTCTTTTTTATGGCTGTATAGTATTCCATAATATATATGGACCACATTTTCCTTATCCAATCTACCACTGATGGGCAACTATATTGATTCCATGTCTTTGCCATAATGAATAGCACAGTAATGAACTGACAAATGCATGTGTCTTTTTGGTAGGATGATTTATTTTCTTTTGAGTATATACCCAGTAATTAGATTTCTGGAAGACCACCAATCTTTTTAAGTAAGTAGCCCCAAAGGAACATACACATGCACAACATAGGCAGAGCTAGCTATAACCAAAGTATAAGAAAATGAGGAAGCTAGGGATTCCTGAGGATAAATACCTCCATCAATGTGGAGAGTTAACAGGTGCAGGATATGAAAAGTCAGACCTCAGGCCTTTGAAAACTCAGCTAGCAAAATCTACAATGCCCATGTTAAGCCAGAACCTTGAGAGGTGGCCTACATCCTGAGAAAGGGAGGGCTTTAAGTCTACTTTTCTGGACTGCCAGAAAAGGGAGCCCATGGGCTCTTCAGGGGTTCTGGAGGGGAAAATTAACAATGACCACAATAATAACAATGATTATCAACCCTGAGGATTTGTAACCACATGGGACTCGGAATTCGTTTAACACTCTGTGCATTCAAGGGGTAAACTCCAAGCTGAGGAAGTAAGTGTAAGGGGTCACAGGTTGGTAGCAGCCCTGGCATCCAAATGAAACAAACAAACAAAAAAAAACCTAGAGGAACGCAGCCAGGAATCCAACCCCTCAGGACTCCCACAGATACATTTCAATCAAAACTGAGATCACATTCAAATTATTAGCCATCCGAGAAACAAAAGTGAGCAGAAAGTGAGCAGAAAGACAAACAGTAGACTGAGACACTTCCTCGCACCCCAAGGACGTCAGGTGTTGGAATTCCCAGATGCTGATTCTACTTTGTATGAAATCGTTTTTCAAAGAAGGATTTTAAAATGAACCAGGAAAGAGATGATCAAAATGGCCAGGCTCATCTTCTGTAATCATCAGAGAAATGCAAATCAAAACCACAATGAGATACCATCTCACAACAGTCAAAATGGCTATTGTTAAAAAGTCAAAAAAAAAGAAAAGAAAAAAACCCAGAAGCCAGCAAGGCTGTTGAGAAAAGGAAATGCTTATACACGGTTGGCTGGAATGTAAATTAGTTCTACCACTGTGGAAAGCAGTTTGGAGATTTCTCAAAGAACTTAAAACAGAGCTACCATTCAACCCAGCAATCCCATTGTTGGGTATATATCCAAAAGAAAAGAAATCATTCTACCAAAAAGCCATAGGCACTTGTATATTCATCACAGCACTATTCACAACAGCAAAGACATAGAATCAACCTAGTTCTCCGTCAGTGGTTGATTGGATAAAGAAAATACAGTACATACACAGCATGGAATACTATGAAACCATAAAAAACAATGAAATCATGTCATTTGCAGCAACATGGAAGCAGCTGGACCATTATTTTAAGTGAATAAACATAGGAATAAAAAAATATATATTGCATCCTCTCTCTTGTGGGACCTAACTATTGGGTACTCATGAACAAAAAGAAGGCCACAAAAGGCACTCAGATTAATAGGAGGAGGCATGAAGGAAGGGAACAACGGTTGAAAAACTAATGGTTGTATACTGTGCTCTTTATCTGGGTGATAGGATCATTTGTATTCCAAACCTCAGCATCACACAATATACACATGTATGTTGCATATGTACTGCTGAATCTAAAATAAAAGTTGAAATTATTAAAAAATAACAACAGGGCAGGTATGGTGACTCATACCTATAATCCCAGCACTTTGGGAGGCCGAGGTGGGTGGATCACGAGGTCAGGCATTCTAGACCAGTCTTGCCAACAGAGTAAAACCCTATCTCTACTAAAAATACAAAAATTAGCCGGGCATGGTGGTGTGCACCTGTAATCCCAGCTACTTGGGAGGCTGAGGCAGGAGAATTGCTTGAACCTAGGAGGCAGAGGTTGCAGTGAGCCCAGATCACACCACTGCACTCTAGCCTGGGAAACAGAGTGAGACTCTGTCCCAAAAAATAAATAAATAAATAAATAAAAACAACAACTAAATAGTAAATATAAAATTAAAATCAAAACTTTAAAATATAACTACCACATGATCCACCTGCCCCATATTTGGGTATCTATTTAAAGTAAATGAAATCAGTGCATTGAAAAGATATCATCACTCCCAGGTTTATTACAGCATTATTCACAATAGCCAAGATATGGAATCAACCTAAGTGTCAATCAACAGATGAATGGATAAAGAAAATGAAACACTCCTCAGCCTTAAAAAATAAAAAGTGAAATCGAGTAATTTTTGACAACATGGATGAACCTGAAGGACATTATACTAAGTGAAATAAGCCAGGCATAGAAAGATGATATATTATTTCACTCATGCACGGCCTCTAAAAAAGCTGAACTCATTGAAGCAGAGAGTGGAATGGTGGTTATCAGAGGCTGAACGTTGAGGGACCTGAGAGATGTTGGTCAAAGGATAAAAGGTTGCAATTATACAAGAGAAATAAATGATAAATACTTAGGATGATTAATATGCTAATTATCTTGATTTAATTATTCAACACTATGTGTGTGTGTGTGTATATATATATATATATACACCACACTAACGCTGTATACCCTATAATTATATATGATTGCAATTTGTTCAAAAAATTGAAAAGAACCCATAAGTCATGTAATTCATTAACTAGATCCCAAAATATTTTTATGAAGTTGCTGTAAAAGACAAAATATAACAATATTTTCACAGGCTTATAAAAAAGAAAACAGACTAAGAATAAATAGGAAATCCTCTCAAATAATTTGTCTTCTGCTATTCTACTTGTATGTATCTCAGAAATCAACAAATAAAACTGGCCCCATTTCCCTTATTGCTATGAAGTGGTGTTTCTAAAGAGTGAAATTATCCAAGGTACACATCAACAAAGAGCATTTCTGACAATCCCTATGTTCAGGTTCAAGAAAAATGATGCACATTTCAAAAATTGGTTCAATAACATTAGAAAAAAAACACAAATAAACAAATGCAGTATGAAACCCACACCATAACCCACAATGGATTTCACTTTTTCAAGTAATATATTTTATAGTAGATGACTCTCCAGCTGAGGTTTATTGCATATAAGGCCTTGCAATTACACCTGTTAACCTGTATGATCCTAGAATTCATGGTTTGCCCAGTACTTTAAGCTTCGTTTTGTCTGAAGTCCTAGATTATGCCTATACACAATAGGATTACATATCTCTTCTTAGATCCAAACTATTGTATTCTTTGACTTCTTAAACCGATACACCTAACCACAGATAATTGCAGTGTTTACACTAAAGCCAAAGACAAGATTGCCAAATGGTGGAGTTCATGCCTTTCCAGTGTTAGAATTTCCTAAATCTTAATCTGATCCTCCAATAAGTGGCAAGGGGCATGATTTCAAAAAGTACTCGCGCTGAAAATAGAATGCTTGAGTTCAAAGCCTGGTTCTGCTATTTAGTAACTGTGTGATCTTAGGAAAGTTGCTTTATTCTCTTCCTGCCTCAGTTTCTCATCAGTAAAATTGGGATAATAATAGTACCTTGTGGGGGACATACGACAACATATTTGAGTTTATGTACAAGGCATTTGAGGTTGGGGTATGGAAAAGTACTGAGGCACTATGTGTATGTTATTTGTGTATGGGAATGAAACTCCTTTACCCTGAAAACAGGACAAGGAGTGGAGTGTGTGGTGTGATAAGGAACGCTGAAAACAGCCTCCTGAGAATGAGGTTTGAGTGTGTACAAGTTCACAGGTGCCTCCGCATCCATCTCAAATGACCATCCAGTGGATTTGTGTAGTTCAATCAAGCCCCTTCAATAAATACTTGGCAGATGCTGGGGCGGATTCTCTTCTCTCAGAAGAGCTGCCCACTAGCCCCGCTCAGCTGGAACTGTCTGAGTACTTCATTCTTGGCATTCACTGCAAGCTATAAGCTCTGCAAGTGGTGCCCCTGATGTAATCACCTTGAAGTTACATGTGAAGGAGAGCTCATCAATTTTCGGGGAATCCAGGTAAGGGACAGTCCTGACTCCCATCAGGAGAATGGGACACATATGTAAAATATTAGGGGTTAGGTTTATCATGGGTCAAGAAATGACCAAAGAGCAGAAAGTATTTTTTAAAAACAGTGCAACAGCTACTTAAGGCTATCCAGTGCACTGTAGAGCCTGGAGCTTTATGCTTATACTCTTAACTCGGCAGGAATGCCCTTGGTTTCCCAATCGCGGAACCTTAGATTTAGAGTAACGGGAGCAGGTAGGTCGCTGCCTGGAAACAGGATTTGAGCACGGTCATTTTACTAATGTTACTATTTTGACCACCTGGGCACTAGTGCGCTCTGCGTTGTACCCTCTTTATCTGCCACATTGTGGCGCCAGATCGCCCATCTTGTCCACCTGAAGGGAATTCAGGAGATTTAAAAGAGAACGAAAAACAGGAAGCAGAACAACAGGGAGAGACTCTCCCCCTTTCATTCCCTTCTATGGGGAATAAGGAAGAGACGTTTTCTAGTGATAAGGATGGACCCAAGCCTTTTCCTCCCACTCCAGAAAAGTCATTGCCCTCCTTTCCTTCACCTTAAAGGGGCCTGCGTTCATTGGCCCTGAGTAGGCAACTGTGCCTCCCATCCCCCTTAAGGAGATTGGAGGCCGCCCAAGGGATGGTTCTTGGAGAAGACCCCCGGTCAGCAAACATCTATACGATCTGGTGGCTACGTCTCCTTGACAAACTTCCCTGCTGGAGGGGTGCCTCCAGGAGAGAAGAAAAGTGGCTGATAATGACTGTCTTCCTAACATGCAAGTTCTCACTTCCTACTTCCAGCATCGGACTTCCTGGCCTTGTCTTTTTTCTGTTTCCCTGGAGTATAAGGGAAAGTTGCATGCTGCCTCCTCCTCGGTTTTAATCACAGATAGCTCTGGCTTTCTTGGTGCCCACAGAGGCCTGGGGCAAGAGAGTTGCTAAGATGCCATGGAGTCCCCATTTGGTCACTGGCAGTCTAGGCAAGTCACCCCTTTGTGGGTTTGTGGTAATGGACGGGAGGCCAAGAGGCATAGACCGGGTCTGTGGGTGACTGCGGGCAGCTCCGGCCAGGTCCTAAGAATCCTCCTCACCATGGTCACATACCTTAGTAACTGTGCACAGAGATTGGCCTGCTGCTTGCTGTGCTGCTGCTTTTCCTAGTTCTGCCACCCACTGCACTGACAAGCAATTCCTTGTCTTCCCTAGTCCCCTGGGGGAGAAGCCTGCTAATAAGGGGCGTTCTCCCATAGCCATATATTAAATTTTAACTAGGCTGAGGTAGATGACTTCTGCCAGCTGCTGTCATCTTCAGAAGATAGAGGCAGCAGTAAGGAATGTTTCACTTTTTCATAAAATGTCTAAAAAACACTGTGGCTGGGAAACTTCAAAGCAGGTCCTGTGCTGCATGTCGGCTCCTCCCCTGAGCCTCTGTGCTTGCGGACAGTAAAAATAATAAAAAGCGCAGTATATTTTCAGTACCTTACCTAACAGGGTTGGCTCCAAGCGTGGGTGCCCTGGAGGATGAGGGGCGAGGTCTTCTCCCAGTCTGTTACCTGCTTGCCTCCTGCCTCCGTACTTACACACCCGCTTTACCACCTGGTCATTCTCTGGCCTCTTGCTGCCACTTATAGTCTTCCTTCCTTCCTCTCAGGGTAAGGGTAGCAACAGTTGGCAGGCTGTTAAAAAGAGAGGCTGCCTAAAGAGCCTGGAGCAGATGGAAAGAAACCGGCCACAGTCCTGCTTTCCTAAGCTCACTTCTAAGACATTCCAGCTAAAGGCTAATGCAGGAAAATAGCCAGCACCTAAGGACATTTAAAAAATTGGGGGGTTTATTTTTTTTTCTTTTTACAAACTTAAGCTAACTCAATGCAGGTTTATTATCCTGGAGACTTGCAATCACATTCTACTAACTTTTGAGGGCCATAATATGGTAAAAGTTACCTAAAATATCCAGCCCTTCCATGCTTTAGTTGAACAGGTAGGCTTTATCTTTTGCCATTTCTGTATTTCATATGTTATGTACCTGTCTCATAACCCCTCTAAATATATGCAAAAGACCACAGATTGAATAGCTTCTCTTACAAAAGGGGCGCCAACGTTGTGTCCAATTATCAGGATATGACCCTGCTGCTCTTTTCCTACCTTTAAGTAAAGAACAATTTCATAGTCTCTTAGCTTGTGATCTTGACTGGCCAGTAGCAATGGCTGACTTTATTGGTAAATATCAGCTTCCATTTACCATCCTCTAAGCTCCTGAACTTTTCACAAACTGCACCTGTTAAATTTGTATCTGTTGTCTCTGAGCCCTCGCTTCACCCCACTACTGTCTTTACGGATGGTTCAGAAAAAAACTGAAAAATAGCTATAGTGTGGCAAGATGCCATGCAAAACTGGCAGTATAAATTCCACGAACATTTTAAAATGATGCAACAGGAAGAGTTAAGTGCCCTAATAACCTTACAAACCTTTCCTTACCAAGACATAAATATAGTTTGTAGACAGCATTACTCATTTAGATCTAGCACATGTGAAGGGCATTACTAATGAATCTCTACTAGCTTTGTTTCTTGCAGCACAAAAGCTCCTCTGTGCCCAACTTCACCCTCTTTATATCACCCACATTCACTCTCATTCTGGGCTACCTGATCCCTTTTCAGAAGGGAATGCTTGAGCTGATGCTCTGGTAATGTGGTTTGTGGTTTCCTGCTTTTTTCGAGCTCAAGCTAATCATGCTTTTTTTTTCTTTTTTCCATCAGAATGCCCAAGGTCTTTAAAACAGTTTCATTTAACACTTGCTCAAGCTCACATGATTATTCAAACTTGTCCTGATTGCCAATAGCATTCGCTTTCTCCTTTGTGCTTAGGGCTTGGTGCCAACCCATGAGGTCTAGTGCCTAATGCTATCTGGGAAACTGATGTTACTCAGTATCCACCCTTTGAATGTTTTGAATTTCTCCATGTTATCGTGGACACGTATACAGGTTTTAATACATGCTACCCCCTGGACCAGAGGACAAACTAAAATTGCAATTGCTCATTTGTTTAAATCTATTATAACTTTAGGCCTTCCACAAACTATAAAAACTGATAATGTTCCTTACTATCTTAGTGCTCAGTTTGCATATGCATTGCAACTTCAACACATACAACATACAACTGGCATTCCCTATAACTTACCCACTCAGGCCAGTATTAAAGTAACTCATCAAACTCTTAAAGTATATCTTAATAAACAGAAAAGGGGGAATATGGGATTCTTTCCTTCAGAACAGGACCTGTTGTTGGAGAATCAACCCACAATGATTTGGAAGGCATCTGACATTACCTGGGAACAGCTAAAGAAATTGGATCAACAAGCAACTATCTGGTTTGCCACCGTGGAAGCCCCTGTAACTGCAAAGAACTAGTTTCTTATGTATCTAGTGGTAACTGGGGAAACTTCTGAGAAAGTAAGACAGGCATGGATGTTAGGGTGGCTGGTAATTCTTGTCCTTTGCCAAGTGGGATCAACTCAAGAACATATTTATTGGAGTCATGTTCTAAATCCCCATGTTTTTAATGTTATTTATTACATGGTGGGATGCTGACCTGCCTTTGTCATCTAATGATACTTCTTGGACAGGAGGTCAATGGACGCCCCTGTCTTATTCCCTTAACTGAAAATTTGAGATGGATTAAACTTAATGACTCCTTGATTTTATTGCCTAGTAATCCCCCTCTGTTTTTTTCAGAATATCACATGATAAGTGTGTTACTCTCATTCCTCAGGAATATCTTTACTATCAGCCCAAAAGGGATGCTAAGCTTGCAAATTTGACCTTTATTTCTGCTGTTACTACTAATCTTACTGAGATCTTTAATGAAACTACACAAGTGCCTGATCTTCCTATATGCCATCCAAGTAGGGACTGGAGATATAAGTTTGAAGCCATCTGTTGTTGGTCTCCAAGCAGATAACCTGCACCACGCCAAGGGCCTCTGTTTGACAATGGCACCTTACTTGATTGAGACCTCCATGGTTATCTTATGTCTGCAAATCAGACTATTGGATTTGGGAATCCCTCCAGTAGTTTTATCACCTAGCCAGAGTATGGGCTTTCAGGACCAATATTACAACTAAAAGGGAAACAAGCTTTAAGCCCTGCACATACTCAAATTTGGAGACTAGGTCTTCCTTTTTGGAACAGGTTCTTTCACATGGTGAGTACATTACTAGTGGTGGCAACTATACCCTCTCTTTGCAGAATAATGTTACTGATACAGTCCTGATTTGTATTACGCACCCTTATATACTTCTGTTTGAGCAAGGTGTTCCTAACATAGAGCAGAATCAATCCTTTTATAGTATTAAAGTCTCTTCCAGTAGCTAGCATGCTACATCCTTGTCTCATCAAAATGTTATACAGTTAAATATAACCTATGTCATGATCTTAATATGGTGAGCAGTATTGTGGCTGCTTGTAAATTTAATGCAGAACTGGGAAGGAGAGTCCACCTTGCAGTTATTTAGAAAAGCTCATCTGCAAGGGGCTTATCGCGACCATTTGCCTTCTCAAATTTCCACTCTTGAGTGTGAATTCAAGAAACAACTTGAAGAATGGTCACAGCAATTACAAACAAGTACCCTTCAGCAATTACAAAAAGGCTTTCAATGGTTAAACCCAAATACTTGGTTGTCTGGGTTAAACATATGCATTTGGGTGATAGCCGTTATACTTATTCTTTTTTGTATCTGTTTGCTAGGCATCTGCAGATGGCTCTATGCTGACACCCGATGCATATATGACCAAGGAAGAACGCTAGAAGCTTACCTTGCATTGAATGACCAGCATGCTCTAAGAATTAAAGAAGGGGGAGATGTGGGAGGCACACGGCAACATATTCAGGCTTATGCACAAGCCGTGCATTTGAGGTTGGGGTATGGAAAAATACTGAGGCACTGTGTGTATGTTATTTGTGTATGGGAATGAAACTCCTTAACCCTGAAAACAGGACAAGGAGTGGAGTGTATGGTGTGATAAGGAATGCTGAAAACAGCTCCTGTGAATGAGGTTTGAGTGTATACAAGGTCACAGGTACCTCAGCACCCACCTCGAATGGCCATCTAATGGATGTTTATAATTAATACAAGCCCTTTCAATAAATACTTTGCAGACAGATGCTGGGGCAGACTCTCTCAGAAGAGCTACCCATTAGCCCTGCTCAGCTGGAATTGTCTGAGTACTTCATTCTTGGCATTTGCTGCAAGCTATAAGCTCTGCAGTACCTACATCACAGGGTGGCTGTAAAGAGTAAATGATTCTAAACATTAGCTTAGGCAAGGATTTCATGACCAAGCACCCAAAAGCAAATGCAATAAAAACAAAGATCAGTAGCTGGGACCTAATTAAACTAAAGAGCTTTTGTACAGCCAAAGGAACAGTCAGCAGAGTAAACAGACAACCCACAGAGTGGGAGAAAATCTTCACAATCTATACATCTGACAAAGGACTCATATCCAAAATCTACAATGAACTCAAATCAGAAAAAATAATCCAACCAAAAAGTGGACTAAGGACATGAATAGACAGTTCTCAAAGGAAGATATACAAATGGCCAACAAACATGAAAAAATGCTCAACATCACTAATGATCAGGAAAATGCATATCAAAACCACAATGCAATACCACTTTACTCCTGCAAAAATGACCACGATCAAAAAATCAAAAAACAGTAGATGTTGGCATGGATGCGATGATTAGGGAACACTTCTACACTGCTGGTGGGAAGGTAAACTAGTATAGCCACTATGGAAAACAGTGTGGAGATTGCTTAAAGAACTAAAAGTAGAACTACCATTTGATCCTGCAATCCCACTACTGGCTATCTACCCAAAGGAAAAGAAGTCATTATTCAAAAAAGATTCTTGCACATACATGTTTATAGCAGTACAATTCACAGTTGCAAAATCATGGAACCAACCCAAATGCCCATCAATCAACAAGTGGATAAAGAAACTGTGGCTTATATATGCTATTGAATACTACTCAGCCATTAAAAGGAATGAAATAGCAGCATTTGCAGTGACCTGGATGAGACTGGAGACTACTATTCTAAGTGAAATAACTCAGGAATGGAAAACCAAACATTGTATCTTCTCACCAATATGTGGGAGCTAAGCTTTGAGGACACAAAGGCACAAGAATGATACAATGGACTTTGGGGACTTGAGGGGAAGAGTGGGAGGAGGGCTAGGGATAAAAGACAACATATATAGTACAGTGTATACTGCTTGGGTGATGGGTGCACCAAAATCTCACAAATCACCACTAAAGAACTTATTCATGTAACCAAATACCACCTGTACCCCAATAAATTATGGTAAAAAAAATTTTTTAAAATAAATATAAAGTATATATCATATATACAATCCATAAAAGAAAAAAAGTAAAAAAAAGAGTAAATGAATATCCATAAGGCATATATAGTGCTGCCTTATACACAGTAAGAGTTCAATATATACTAATCATTATTAGTATTATAAAATATGAAATATTTTTAAAGGGCCAAGGTCAGAGAGATATTCCAAAGTAAGTTCAGTGGGGTATGAATCACTAGACCAAAATAATAAAAGCAATAGTGGAAACAATGAGTCATTAAGATATGACTTTAAGAAGATAACTGGAAGAGTAAAACTACTGATACACATGTGAAGGTAGGACAATTTCCTGTTCAGAAAAGTATACCGAACTTACTTGCTTTTCTTCCTCTCAAAATATTTCTAAAATGTCACAAAGCTTGCAGACAGGGAATAAATTTGCAACAATGGTGAAATTAAGGAAAAGACCATTAGTATACCAGAAATTTTGAAGAATATCTAAAAGATAGAGAATGGAAAGAATTAAGAAATAAATCAAAATGATAGACAGCATAGTAATAGGCTACAGGGAAAAGGAAGCCATTTTCCTTGGAGGTATATAAGAGAGGCTTCAAGTTTTGAGTTGGCAGATACACGGGGAAGAAGCAACACATGGTACAGTAATCACAATGAATAATAGAAGTACTGTATATAGAAGAGCTAGGCTTGACTTCCTATACCACAAAACATTTACAGAGGAGACTGACAACAGCAAACATAGCCTCCAGAAGAAACTGGAGATCTCACAGAATAAATTCAACTCCCAGATACCTGGGGGATGGAGGGCACCTTTAGTGGCTATCCATGCTCTATAGTTAATCCTCCTTTATTTTTGCATTGCATAGAGTCTGGCTTCTCCTCACTTTCCCCTAAAATAAAGCATTTGTGTTGTCCACTTAAGACTTTTATCTGTCTTCCAATCAGAGAAAAGAATTGATAGAAAAACAGATTTGCACAATAGTCAGATAAATCCTTGTCTGTTGGTTTTATCTACAACCAAGTCTTTCATTCATATATATATGAATAAATGATAAACAAATACAGAAATATTTTAGAAAAAGGAGAGCAGGAAAGAAAATAATCAAATAAAAATTAAAAAGTATAAAGAACTAAGGAGAAATAAAACAACTCAAGGAAAAATATAATATAGGAAGAAGCTCATACTTTAAAAGTGATATTTGAGAAAGTATACATCTATAACACAAACACAGTTTGCTATAATTAAAGAAAAAGACATGAAAATGGAAGGAAGTCAAGGAGGAAGAGAAAATGAGGCAGGAAGGGAGGAGGGGAAGGAGGAACAAGGAACAAGTCAGGGAGAAAGGAAATAATTAAAGAATAACACAGAGCTATTGGAAAACAAAACTAGAAATATCAACTTAAGAAATTCATGGAAGACTAAAAGAGGAAGTGAAGGATAGATACAAGTATAATAAAGTATAAGATGAAAAAGATGAAAAACATGAAACATAATTGTGAGGGATATAAAGGATCGGTCAAGCAGGTCCGCTATCCTTCTAATAAGATCCAGATAGAGAGAATAGAGAAAATAGAGAAAACAGAGGGAAGGAAATAGCAGGGGAGGAGGCTGGGGAGAATAGCTAAAGACTTCAAAATGAAAGGGCCTACTGAATGTCAGGTAGACTGAGTGATGAAAAAGACCTACATGCTCAGATTGTATTGCAATAAATTGCAGAACAGGAGACCAGCAAAGCCATAAAAGTACTCTAAGAGATGAACACCTTACAAAATATGCTATCCAGTTTCTCATCAGAAACGCTAGATGCTTGCAGACAATGAAGTATTGCAGGAGACGCTGAGGAAGGAGTTCAAACATGAGCAACATTATATGACCTTGGTGGTCTCTTAGCCTGAGAGTTCATGACTCACAAATTCCATGAGAAGAAATGGCACCTGTGTTTGGGGCCAAGATAGTTGCCTAGAAGCAGCTAGTGTGCAACTCCCTCATGGGGAGGAGAGAGTGGCAAATAAGCATGAGCTTTTCAACGGCATCATCCAAGTGGACACATCAAAGAAGTAACATGACCCACAGAGAAAGAAAAGATGGAGGCAGGACAGCTGCACACCTGAAATGGGCATGGAGCCAAGAGAGACTCACCACTGCAGAGAAACGGTGAGTGGGTGAGAGCCCCCGGGGATCTACACTTCTGCCATGGACCTTTGCAACCTGGACTCAGGATATCCACTTTGGCTCGCTCCCACCACTCCCCACAACCTCTGGCCACGGGACCAACCAGGACCTCTATACTGACACAGAGAGCTATGTGGGTCTGGGCGGAGCTGCTGTTCAGGAACATGCAGAGTCTTGGGGGCCTTGGACTCTGGGCATTCCAGCACCAACGGGCTGTAAATCCAGCAACCAGGGAGGCCAGGTTCTATCACAAAACCACAGGATAGGGGCTGAATCCATGGGGCTGAGGAATGGATGGACTGCAGAATTCATCTCCACTGCACTTTGCCAGAAAAGACTCACTGGGACCCTGGTATGGCCACCCCAGCCCTGCCTGAGCTCTCAAGCCAGCTGGTAGCAGCTCTGTACTTCCGTAGGATGGAGCTCCCAGAGGGAGCAGGCAGGCCCACAGTTTTGCTCCTCCACAGCTCCCGCTCCTATTGCTCTCAGGCTCAGGTAGTTGTAAAGTGATTAAGACCAGTGCAGGGCCCCGACACAGTGCAACTGCCTTATTTAAAAAAAAAAAAAAAAATGACCAGACTGTTTTCCACGTGGGTCACTGCCCTTGTTACTTCTCACTGGGAAGGGCCTCTCGACCTGGGCCCCCAGCAAAACCATCCTGCCCCAACCTGATCATTTCAGTTGGTGGTGGCTCTGCATTATTCTGGGGAGAAAAATCTGAGAGACATGCCACAGCCCCTCTCCCATTGCAGCTGCAGATGTACTGCCCTTACTGCCCTCAGACTGGGGAAGAAACAAAGGGCCTGGTCATATAGCTGATACCTCCAACATGGTGCAACCACCATACACAGAGGAGCCCAGTCCCTTCCCGCTGGGCACCCTCTACCCTTTACCAGGCAGGTACCTACACTAGGGACTGCAAAGCAGCTGCTCCAACCCGGATTGAGCATTCCCACTGATAGTGGCATGGTGTTTCCCTAAGGTGGAGTTTTCATAGGCAACTGACAGCCCCTGTGACACTGCCACTGAAGCAGTTCTGTTTTTGCTGCCCTTGGACTAGAGAAGAAACAAAGGTCTTGAGGGATTTACTCACACCTCCAGCACACTGTAGCCACCCCAAGAAGAAGAGACCCGTCTATCTTCCCCACAAGCCATCAGCAGGCAGGGCCTCCCATCTTGGGTCCACAAAGTAGCCATCCTATCTGAGGCTGGACACTGATTGGTATTGGTTCTGCATTTATCTGGGGTGGGGCACCAAGAGACAAGTGAAAGGCCCTCTGTAATTGCCACTGCCAAGGTCCCTGACTTTGTTGCCCCTGAGCTGGAGAGGGAACATAAAATCTGAGTTCATCTCAGGGCTGCAGTATGCAGCCTAGGAGTGCCAAGCCAAGATCTGCGGCCAGCAGTCAAGTGGGAGAGGAGCCCAAACTCTCAGAGCACTGAGAGGGAGCATGGCTGGAAATGCAGGGAATTGCAGAGAAGCCATGTGGCTGTACAAAAGCCTATCTACCAGTCATTACGCTTCAGTGCCATCTACTGAATTATAGCCTAAACTTCAACATCAAAAATACTTCACTGATATACACCTCTGTGAAACCAAGGACAAGAATTCAGCTACAAAAAAAGCCCCAGCACAAAGCCTCAACCCTCTGAAAACATCCAGAAACAAAGTCAACTGAGCATACTCAAATTACATGACAGTTAAAAGAACATCAGCCGACATAGATGAGAAAGAACCAACACAACTGAAAGTTTTAACAGCAGAATTGACCAAGTTGAGGAAAGAATCTTAGAGCTTGAAGACTGGTTCTCCAAACAAACTCAGTGAAACAAACATTAAAAAAATAATAAAAAGAAAGAACAAGACAATCAAGAAATGTGGAATTATGAAAAGAGACTAAATCTACAACTCACTGGCATATCTGAAGGAGAGGGAGAGAAAATAAGCAACTTGGAAAACATTTGAGGATATCATCCATGAAAATTTCCCCAACCTTGCTAGAGAGGCCAACATTCAAATTCAGGAAATGCAGAGAAACTCTGTGAGGTACTATAACAAGATGGCTATCCCCAAGACATATAGTCATCAGATTCTACAAGATAAAAATGAAGGAATATTAAAGGCAACTAGAGAGAAGGGGCAGGTGATCTACAAAGAGAATAGCATCAGGCTAACAGCAGACCTCTCAGCAGAAACCCTACAAGCCACACACGATTGGGGGCCTATATTCAGCATTTTTAAAGAAAAAAAACTACCATCAAACTAATCTTCATAAGTGAAGGAGAAAGAAGATACTTTTCAGACAAGCAAATGGTTAGGGAATTCATTACCATCAGATGTACATTACAAGAGTGCACTTCTTTAAGGGAGTGCTAAATGTAGAAAGAAAAAACCTTTACCAACCACACAAAAACACTTAATTACATAGACCATTTACACTATAGCAACTACACTATCAACTCTACATAATAACCAGCTAACGACAAAATGAAAGGATCATGTTCTCACATATTAACATTAACCTTCAAGGCAAGTGAGCTAAATGCCCCAATTAAAAGGCAGAGTGACAAGTTACACAAAGAAACAAGACCCAAGTATATAATGTCTTCAAACGATCATCTCATATGCAATGATACCCACCGGCTCAAAGTAAAGGGATGAAGAAAAATCTACCAAGAAACTGGAAAAAAAAAAAAAGAGAGAGGTTGTTATCCTAATTCCAGAAAAAAAGACTTTAAACTAAAAACATTCAAAAATGACAAAGAAGGGCATTACATGATGGTAAAGGGTTCAATTCAACAAGATATAACTATTCTAAATATTCATGTACCAAATACAAGAGCACACGGATTCATAAAACAAGTTATTTGAGATCTACAAAGGGACTTAGATAACCATATAATCATAGTGGATAACTTCAACACCCCACTGACAGTATTAGATACATCACTGATGCAGAAAACTAACAAAGATAACAAAGATAATTGGGACATAAATTCTACAATTAACCAAATAGACATAACAGACATCCAAACAACTCTCCACCTAAAAACACCAGAATATGCATTCTTCTCATCTGCACATGGCACATACTCTAAAATTGACCATACAATCAGCCATAAAATAATTTTCAGCAAATTAAGAAAAAAAGAAACTACATCATCAGACTGCACAGCACAGTAAAATCAGAAATTGATATGAAGACGATCACTCAAAATCATACAATTACATAGAAATCAAACAACCTGTTCCTCAATGACTTCTGAGTAAATAAAGAAATTAAGGCAAAAAATCAAGAAATTCTTTGAAACTAATCAGACCAAAGATATAACATACCAGAATCTCTGGGACACAGCTAAAGCAGTGTTAAGGGAAAGGTTTATAGTGCTAAACACACACATTGAAAGGCGAGAAAGATCTCAGATTAACAACCTAACATTGTACCTAGAGGAACAGTGAAAAAAGTGCACACCAACCCCAATACTAGCAGAAGACAAGCAATAACCAAAATTGGAGCTGAACTGAATGGAATTGAGACAGGAAAAAAACATAAAAAAGATCAATGAAGCTAGACGTGTGCTCTTGGAAAGAATAAATTATATAGCTAGACTGCTAGATAGACAAACAAAAGAAGAAAGATCCAAATAAACACAATTAGAAGTGACACAGAGGATATTTCCACCTACCACACAGAAATACACAAAAATGAGACTATTATGAGCACCTCTATGCACACAAACTAGAAAGCCTAGAAAAAATGTTTAAGTTCCTGGACACATACATCCTCCCAAGACTGAACCAGGAATAAATTACATCCCTGAACAGACCAAAAATGAGTTCTGAAATTGAGTCAGTAATACAGAGCCTACCAACCAAAAAAAAAAAAAAATCCCAGAACCAGATAGATTCATAGTTGAATTCTACCAGATGTACAAGGAAGTGCTGGTACCACTCCTATAGAAACTACTCCAAAAATCAAGCAGGAGGGACTCCTCCCTAACTCATTCTATGAGATCCATCCACACCATTCTGATACCAAAACCTGGCAGAGACACACATAAAAAAATTCTCCAGGCCAATATTGTTGATGAACATAGATATAAAACTCCTCAGCAAAATACTAGTAAACTGTATCCAGAAGCAAATCAAAAAGCTAACACAGCAAGATCAAGTAGGTTTTATCTCTAGGATGCAAGGTTAGTTCAACACCTCCAAATTAATAAATGTGATTCATCACAAAATCAGAACTAAAAACAAAAACACATGATCATATTAATAGATGCAGAAAAGGCCTTTTATAAAATTCAGTATCCCTTCATGTTGAAAACGCTCAACAAACTAGGCACTGAAGGAACATATGTGAAAATAATAAGAGCCATCTATGACAAACCCATAGCCAACATCATACTGACTGGGCAAAAGCTGGAAGCATTCCCCTTGAAAACCAGAATTAATACTAGAATGCTCACTCTTACCACTCCTATTCAACATAATATTGTAAGTCCTGGCCAGAGCAATCAGGCAAGAGAAGGAAATAAAGAGCATCCAAGTAAGAAGGCAGGAAGTTAAACTATCTCTGTTTGCAGATGATATGGTTTCATATTCAGAAAACCACATAGTCTCTGCCCAAAAGCTCCTAGATTTAATTTTTAAACTTAAGCAAAGTTTTACGATACAAAATCAATTTACAAATTTAGTAGAATTTCTATATGCCAATAACACCCAAGCTGAGTGCCAAATGAAGAATGTAATGACATTCACAGCAGCCACAAAATAGATACAATACCTAGGAATGCAGCTAACTGGGAAGATGAAAGATCTCTAAAGCAAGAATTACAAAACTTTGCTCAAATCAATCAGAGATGATAAAAATGTTAAAACATTCCACATTCATAGATAGGAAGAATCAATATTGTTAAAATGGCTATAATACCCAAAGTGATTTACAAAATTTACAAATTCAATGCTATTCCTATCAAATTACCGATGATATTTTTCACAGAATTAGAAAAACATTATTCTAAAATTCATATATACCCAAAAAGGAGCCCAAATAGCCAAAGCAATACTAACCAAAAAAAAAAAAAAATGCTAGAGGTGTCATATTACCTGACCTTAAACTAGATTAAAAGGCTACCGTAACCAAAACAGCATGGTAGTGGTACAAAATAGACACATAAACTAATGGATCAGAATAGACAGCTCAGAGGTAAGTCTACACACCCACAAACATCTGATCTTTAACACAGGGGACAAAACAAGCAATAGGGAAAGGACTCCCCATTCGATAAATGGTGCTGGGATAACCAGCTGGCCATATGCAGAAGACTGAAGCTGGACCTCTTCCTTATGCCACATCTAAAAATCAACTCAAGATGGATTAAAGACTTACATTTAAAACCCAAAACTATAAAAATCCTTGAAGAAAATTTAGTAGATACCATTTGAGACGTAGACCCAGGCAAAGATTTTTTGATGAATACTACAAAAGCAACTGCAACGAAAACAAAAATTGACAAATGGGACCCAATAAAAGTAAAGAGCTTCTGCACAACAAAATAAACTATCAACAGAGTACACAGACAACCCACAGAATTAGACAAATGATTTGCCAACTATTTCTCTGACAAATGTCTAATAACCAGAATCTATAAGGAACTTAAATTAACAAGTTAAAAACAAACAACTCCATTAAAAAATAGGCAAAGGACACGAACACATACTTTTCAAAAGCAGACATATACGAGACCAACAAGCATATGAAAAAATGTTCAACATTACTAATCATTAGAAAAATGCAAATCAAAACCACAATGAGATACCACCTTACACCAGTCAGAATGGCTATTATTAAAGAGTTAAAAAATAACTGATGCTGTCAAGGTTATGAAGAAAAGGAAGCACTAATATACAGCTAGTGGAAATGTAAATTAGTTCAGCCACTGTGTAAACCAGTTTGGTGATTTCTCAAAGAACTTAAAATAGAACTATCATTCAACCCAGCAATCCCATTACTGAGTATAGAGAAAGAAGTATAACTCATTCTACCATAAACACACATACATGCATATGTCATTGCAGTACTATTCACAGTAGTAAAGACATAGAATCAATTTAAATGCCTGTCAATGGTGGATGGCATAAAGAAAATGTTATACATATGCACCACAGAATACTACACATACACAAAAAGAATATGATCATGTCCTTTGCAGCAACATAGATGGAACTGGAGGTCGTTATCCTAAGTGAACTAACAAAACAACAGTAAACCAAATACCACATGTTCTCACTTGTAAGTGAGAGCTAAACATTGAGTATACATGGATCCAAAGCAGAGAACAATAGACACCGGGGCCTACTTGAGGATGGAGGTTGGGAGAAGAGTGCGGATTTTAAAACTACCTATTGATTACTATGCTAATTACCTGGATGATGAAATAATCTGTACCACAAACCCCCACAACATGCAATTTATCTATAGAACCAACCTGCACATGTACCCCTGAAACTAAAAGTTAAAAAAAAATGCATTGAATAATATCATTACTTGGAAAAAGTTAATTTTTCATCAAAGTTTTATGGTTGTGGGTATCTTTCTTCCCAGAACTAGAAAGGCTCCCATATTTCTCCAGAACTGCCTTTCCTAATTACTATTTTGACAAGTAAGAAACATGGGCTGTTTCTTACTTGTCAAAATAGTGGGTTTTAAACTGTTACAGCACTCAATTCCCTCAGGAAACAACCAGACTGACAATGTGTCTCATTAGTGGGATTAATACAGAACACTTTTTAAAAAATAATCCAACAATGTATTATAAGAGACTTCAAGAAGTTTGTTATTTGATCCAGTCATCCCACCTCTGAGAAGCTTCCCATATAGTATCTATAAGTGTCTGCTACCATTTATAAGCAAATGCATTCATTTCTGCATCTAGACTAACCAAAAATATGATAAAATAGCAAGTATATGCCCCAAAATTAATGTTAATTACAAGTAAATAATGATAAATTTATGCAATAACATAATATGCAACAAACTAGCAATCACTATTATAGTAAATATCATATAGAAAATAAAAACTAAAATTTCAATCTGTATAAAAACAATGAAAACTAGAAATTTTTGGCTAGTAGCAAAAATCCTGGTATGCAGTTAAAGGAGAAAAAAAGATATATTTATAGACCTCAAATTAATTAAGCATACAATTCAGGTTTAAAGAAAAGTAAATTATAAAAAATCAGTATTACATGATTTAGAAAACACAGAAATGGAAAGTTAATGCAAGGATTTACTCATTATATGAGATTTAAAATTAAATTCCTGATACCTATAATCAAGAAAAAATAAAATCACAATTGGAAATGAAGAAATACATATAACTGCATAAAGGAAATAAAAACCAGAAAGATTAGGTGACAGGGGGATGGAGGCAGCAAACTACATTGCCATGCATGTACGTATGCAACAATACTGCATGATCTGCACATGTAGCCCAAAACCTAAAGTACAATAAAAAAAAGACTAGTCACACCTATCGAATAATGCATTTCAAATGCTCAATCAATAATTTCCTCCAAAATGAAAATAAGTCATTAAAATTTCATTGAAACAGGTAAAAATTTCAGTAGTCAAAACCCCAAAGCAGAAAACTGAAGTTATAATAGAATAATTTTGCTAAAAATTCTCTGGAGCCAAATGATTTTATGATGAAAACTATAAATTTTCGGGTATCTATTGTATTAATTTTATCACAGCAGGGACAAAGAGGAAATATTAGCCAATTCATTCCATGAAGCTGGATTTGTCCCATTAATTAAAAAACCTGGAAAAAGTAACATATAGGAAAACTGTAGCCTTAGTTTTACCTAGGTCTCCCGACTATAGAGCAGAAATTCTATAACTAGCCCATAGTCCACTATCGGTATAAGTACTCCACTCCCCACCATGGTTGCAGCAAGTTACCTCATTGCTGAGAAAGCAAGTAGAAAAATTCTGAGAACACACTACACCAACATTATAACAATAACAGGCCTAAACTCCTGTTTAACAACAGAATTAAGTTACTTGATATAACCAAAAGAGTTGAACTATTCTAGACGTACTGACTGATGAAACAACACACGAAAGAAGGGAAGTAAATGCACTGTAAAAGAAGAAATCATGTCAAAGAAAAGTGATCCCTCCCTATTCATTAATACCATTACCTGTCTACCTGGCTATTATCTCGATCTAGGGCTAATAGTTTATTTACACAGCAATGTGTAGTTTACAAAATTTTCAACTTTAAAAGGGCTTTCCTACTCATAGTATAACCTTTCTCGTATCACAGATGAGGAAGGTGAGGTTCAGAGATTTTCAGTGCTTGTCTAAAATTAACAGATATTTAAAAGAAATTAAAGATGACATTATACTAAAGAATGTGTGTTTGCATCATTTTACTCTTCTTGCAATAACAATAAATTATGAGATGCATCATAATATATCAGTTTAGAATAAATTATTTCATATTGTACTTCACTTAATCTCAATCAATAGATTGTACTTTATGATGTGATACAAAGCAAGGAATTTAGAGAAACATGTGATTCTTACCTTCTTACAGACCCTGGAATAAACAGAGAATGGGGTCCTTCAGGCCAGCCAAAGAGGCTGAACCAGATCTGTGCTGCATTTACAACGTTCTCAAAAAAGCAGTGTGCCTTTGGTTCTTCTTCTTCAAAAAAGGAATTGTTCACATTTTTTCTTATTTTTCTTTGATATTTTACTTTCATCCAGGTGCAAATTTTCAGGCAGTTCTTCCACTCCTAAAATTCAAATTAGTTTGTTAAAAAAAAAAAGGGCTCCATGACCAGGAGTAAAACATTCTTTCAGTTATTGTCATTTGTATGTAGACTAATAGAACCTATTCTATAAATTATTCTATGCTTGCATAGAAATTCTTAAACAATTTACTGTATCTTAAAAATAAACAATGAAAATGTATTTAAGCACCCAACAGAAACATTTTAACAATAGTAGATTTCAATAAATAAAAGTTACATATTCTTCTTGCCATAACGGTATGTGAAAATATTCCCTGAAGTGGAATCTTTCATTTACTATTACATTAGTAAAATGTATTGACAATCTTCAGCATTATGTATTAGAAATAATTTAACCTCATCTGAAAAAATTATACAAACATAATATTGGCTTAGATCCCAAATGACTTTCTATCCAAATCAAGTACTTTAATAAAAGCATTTTCAAGTTAAAATAAAGTTCTAGAATATAAAATAATTTCATCTTTTTTTTCCAAAAATATCTGTCTATATAATGGCACAATCACATACTCACTAAAAACCTCATATTATTTAATTTGGTTTGGTCCACTCAATAAAAAGAAAAGTTTTCAATATTACCTACATCCAGAGAGAGGAATATTTGAACAGTTAATTGTAAATAATAGTATGAAACTCACATATTTATCTGTGCTGACCTCTTTCTAAGATAGGAAAGATTGGCTACAGTTAGATACTGAGGAGACAGGTCCTTAGTTCTGCAGTTCCCAAACTGTGCACAGAGAGTGCTTGGGATGTCCAAGTAAATTTACAGAGGCTCCACAGGATATTTAATATTTTAGTTAAATATTACTGCAACATCTGTTGGACAGCACATAAGTTTCTACTCTTATATTTTTGTACCAATGAATTCAATAAATGGAACTATGTGGTACATTTTGGCATTTGGAAAATAAATACTTAAACAGTAAAAGTGCTATGAATCAAGAACATTAGAGAATCCCTACTGCTGACCCTTGAAGACAACTCTCCAAACAGATGATTCATTTAATATTAAGAACAAATTCACAATCTTCTTCATGAATTTCTTGTTACTTGTAAAAACCTAACTTTTAAATTAAATGATATCAAGCAGATCATGTCATGGACTAATTTGGGGAAGTACACTATATATTTGCTGCATACCAATAAATATATTTCCCCTTGCAGGTTCAGCATTATTTAATTTGCTAGTAGTGTCTTTCTTTTTAACTGAAGCAGGACAGGGTGATTTAGTATCCTGGCAGGGAGGCGAAACAAGGTCTCTAGTTTTCCTAAGATATTCACCCTTATCTACAAATGACACATTGAATCATAGTAAGTATAACATGCATTCATGTACTTCCTTATCCCATTATTTAACCTGAATTTATCCATTATCTATTGATGTATCTATCTATCTATGTATCCATCTATCTATGACAAAGTAAAAACGAAAAAAGTCCAAACACCCACTGTACATCAAATAAGATGTCAAATAGGAAACAAATAGGAAACAAAGTTGATACAATTTTCTAAACTAAATGAATTTATTTGGTAAGGCAATTGTTATGGTACATCAAAGTTAATAGAGAATGAACAACCTTCAACTTTAGTATAAAGAAGAATATGAAAACATTTTAAATGTTTCTACATCCAAAGAAATGAAATTATTATATATGGTGTTCAAAATAAGATATAGGAAAAGAGTCACCAGAAAAAGTAATTTCTTCCTAGTTAACTCTCTGTAATAATATCACAGCTTGGTTATGAACTGATACCATTTTTGTACAGATTTCAATCTGAATTTCAGTTAGAGTTGTTATACATATATTAGGGTCTGCCACAGTGTCCATTTGAACCCAACCAAAGGCAGTGCTGACCAAAAAAAGCCAGTAGGAGTGACTTAAGGCCAAGCCTCAAAATACATACACAATTTACATACATTCATAGTCTTGAGGCAGGGCAGGTGGGACCCAGGGTGGAGCTTAGCCTGTGAGGGTTCTTGGCTTTGCTCAGGAAAGAAGTCAAGGGCAAGCCAGAGGTAGAAGTAAACAGCTTAATTGAAGAGTCAGTGTTACATCTCCAGCAGTATTAAGCTCCGTGACTGCCCCTGAAGAGCAGGGCTACCCTTAGGCAAAGGGTAGCAGCTCAGGGCAGTTTTGCAGTCATATTTATTCCCATTTTTAATGGCCTGCAGATTAAAGGGTGGTTTATGCAGAAATTTCTAGAGAAAGGTTAGTAATCCTTGGGTCACTGCCATGTAAAGGGGCAGTAACTACCAAATGTTGACATGGCAATGGTAAATTGACATGGCACACTGGTAGGCATGTCTGATTGAAAGCTGATTTTGCGGCCAGGCAAGATGGCTCATGCCTAGAATCCCAGCACTTTGGAAGGCTACGGTGGGAGGATCACCTGAGGTCAGAAGTTCAAGACCAGACTGCCCAACCCCGACTCTACAAAAAATACAAAATTTAGCTGGGTGTGGTGGTGCACGCCTGTAGCCCCAGCTACTTGGGAGGCTCAGGAATGAGAACTGCTTGAACCCAGGAGGCAGAGGCTGCAGTAAGCCAAGATTGTGCCACTGCATTCCAGCCTGGGAGACAGAGGGATACCTGTCTCACCAATAAAGAAAGAAAGAAAGCTGATTTTACCCTGACTCTCTTTTAGCTAGTCCTCCATATGGTCCAGTGTCCAATCCCTGCCTTGGCATCAAGTCCCAGCTCCTAACTCAGTCTGATTCTGTCAAAAATGCATACACTCTGCAGTTAGAAAAATCTGATTTGAAAACTTGGCGCTTCTACTCCTGACAAGTTAAACTGTGAGTATGTTATATGAATTATTTAAAATGTGTATTTATCCATAAAATGAGACCAAAGTTTCTGAGCTCATGAGTTTGTTGTGAAGATCATTTTAAAGGCAATACCAAATATAAATGAGCTATTGTATGCTAAGTTTCTTCCACTCTTTCATAACAGAGTCATTCAGAATTTGCCAGAGTGTGCATCATTTCCAGAATGGTACACCACTATAGACTCCATAGAAGTGAGCCTTAGAGAACTCGATGATAGAATTATTTGTGGTAGATGCATTAGGTTAAATGTTTTTAACTTACCATTAAATGATAAAAAGTTCCTAGTGGAATGCAAAACCACATCTCTACCCTTTCAACTAAACTCAATAATTTACTTTTTGAAAGAATTTTGCAGATGAGCGATTCCAAAATAATCATGCTGCTTTACTTTTGGATATACTTGATATATTTTAATATTTTACCTTCATTGATCACATCATACCCTAGCACACAGTACCAAAGTGTATGGGTTCTGAGGCTCAAATTTCATTAGAATTCCCTGGGACAATCTGCTCACCCTGTCTCCATATTCAGATTTTTAATTTGTAAAGCGAGATGTATAAGAGAATCTAACTCAGAACTTCTGGGAGGACTAATTTAAAGGATAAATACAAGGCACTTAGCAGAGTACCATATACCTGGGAAGCGTTAAATATATATTAGAAATTATTACTATACATATTTCTAAAGATATTTTAGAATATCTAAGAATTATAATTTATTTCTTTTGAAATATTTCCCCAAATGGATGCATTATTTTAATACGTAGACTTTATGCTTAATAATCTATCACACAGGTTTTATTTATTTCTTTTAAAGAGATAGCCATATTATTTATTGGCCAGTAATTAATCATTATTTTCTGGAAGTAAATTACAAGGCATATAAAAGTGATAAAGCAATCACAACCACAGTGATAATAGCAATAATATTGAAATAATAATAACAATAATTTCCATGTGTTTGCAGTCTATGGGTCCTTACAAAAGCCCTTTTAAATAGGTAAAAGAGATATCGGTATTCTGTTACTGTTCTGTCATGCATGTTTTGCTTAAAAAAAGATGGTAAATTTGAAGATTTGAGAATAAAAATAAAATCATATGGCATAATAGTGTGGTTAGAACACAAATGAGGATTGCCATCCAGTTTGTGTGACTCTTCATAACTATTACATTGTATTATTCTGAAATCCTCCCCCTAGCAGTATAGAATATAAAAACACTATATCAATATTAATCACAAAGCTTTAAATTTTGACAATGTGTGATAAAATTTTGAGATATCTATCTCTCCTTGTATATCTCCATTCTGCCAACTGCATTATTCAATAAATTTCTTTAAAATAATTTTTCAGTGTTCAGAATATGCTATTCCACATATAACCCATTATTTTACAAAAATATATAGCTAAAAGATACCTTCCTGATGGTTTATAATTCAAATAATTGATTTCACAATACTGAATAAAGACCTTTTATCTGCTAGACACTGTGTAAGGCACTGTGGACACAAGGGTGAAAAAGAGAGAGGTGATTCCTACTTTCACAGACCTTATAGATAGCAGCATTTAGAAAAAGACATTGATAATAGGCAGGTTAAGTCAAAATGTCGTAAGGGCCATGACAGAAGAATTGTACAGAACTATGCGGATACACCAGAGAAACATACTTTTTGCAGGCAGAGGCACGGATCTTCTATAACTGTGTATGGTATCATGGATAAAATGCTCCAGTCACAAGAAAGAATATCAGTAAAGGTCAACATGCTCAAAGAACTTGCAGAGATTAATGGGGCTTGAGCATAGAGCAAAAAATGTCCACAAATGAGAACTAAGCCACTTGCTAACATGTGTGGTCTTGCAGGCTTCATCTACCTAGCAATGATATCCTATGGAAAGATTTTATACCTGGGAATTAAAGAATGAATTTTCAGTTTGTAAATATCACTGTGGTCATGGTGTGAGGGTAGGTTTGTGAAAGGGGAGACCACTGTAGGAGGAAGGAGAACAGTTTAGAAATCCTTGCAACAATCCTGGAAAGATATTATGGCAGCTTGAATGTTTGTAGTGGTAGCAGAGAGGGAGAAAAGTGAATGGATTTGATAAATATTTAGGCAGCAAAAGGGACAGGAGTCGGTGGACTGGAAGTGGAGTGTGAGAGAGAAGACATTGCCAGTGATGGCACTCAGGTTTCCAGATTTGGCACCTGGATGGACCATAGGTACAAACACAGAGATGGTGCATATAGAGAAAAAAATTTCAGAGAGAGGACTTCAGTTTGGAATATGTTGTTTTGGGGGTGCCTATTGGAATACGATGAATGGTATCCAGAAGGCAGTTGAATTCTGAATTGCTGAATCTCTGAGAGGAAACTAGGGTAGAGATACAGCCCATGGATTATAGCTGAAGTCGTGGAAGGAAGAAGAGGAGAGGGGTCAGAAATCCTATTGACACAAATAATTTAAAAGTACAGATAGAGGAAGAGGAATCTATGAAAGATGTTCAGATGGAATAGTCAGAGAGGCTAAAGGAGACCAAAAGAAGTATGGTATGTGGAAACCCAGAGAAAGCTTGAAGATGGAGAAAGAATAGTCAATAGTCTTAGCTGCGCTCAGTAGTTTAGTAATGGTAGCATAATGGATAAATTCTTCTTCCTCTTCCCTGAAATTGTTCCTGTTAAAGGCAGCTGAAGTATTCTAATTGCATAATTTCCTCTGCTACTTTTCTCCCTCTCCTTGGGAAGTTGAGTGATTTATCTTACTGTTAGATTTGGAAAGAATTAATAAGGGATGCATGGCCTGAAGCTCCCCTTTTTACTCTTTGGGAATGAGCCTGCTGGGCACTGAGAAGATATAGTCTCCTTTCTCCTCTCTGCTGTCTTCCTAGATGCTTACTCAAAGCAGCTAAAGGGAGATAGAAATAAAGATAAGCAAGGTTACTTGATTCAGAAAGGTATTGGGTAAAGGGATTCAGATAAAGGAATGGCTTAAGGCAAGAGAGAGTACTGGCCCCCAGCTTTGTGACCAGTAAAATGAGTCACAATACATGCTTGTGACTTGCTTGTCACAATCCAGTGCCAATCCATGAGGGCATTTGGAAGTTCAGAGTGGTACTGCTTAATGGCCTCTATTTCTTCTGAATAGTAAGAAAAAAGAATCATCTCCTGAGATTGAGGTAGAATAAAACTAAACATGTTTTATAAGAGTTGTAAATATTTGAAGAAACAAGTAAAGAATATGAGAAAACTGGTTAAAACCAAACAAACAAAAAAGACCTCTAATTCAGCACTGAAAATTAAGACCTTGACAATCTACACAGATGGGATTTGTTGTTGTTACTCGCTCTCCCTCCTTTCTCTAATGTACTCCCCTGTATCTTGCCTTTCCTATTTCTCCCTGCTCACTAGCCTGTTTAGTATCCTTAGCATCTCTCACAATTTCCCCTGCAGCAATTCCAGGCTGGTCTACTGACCATATTCTGTCCCACTTTAATTCATCATACATCCCAAGAATTGTTTTCATTCTAATCACGGATACGCAAAAAATGACAGATGGTTCCCACTACTACAGAATAAAGGGCTTAGCATTATGGCCCTGTACCTACATGTCCTGCCTTACATCTCTTGTCACACACACATGTTTTTGCTATATTGTCTTCTGCCCAAATCATCCTGTTCAAACTAGATTGTCAACTTTTGGATTTAACAGACATACATTTTCTACTCTCAATGACAAGCACAGCTCCTAATAATGGCAGCTGTTTAATAAACAACTGATAATTTTAAATTTACTTTATTTCTAGATGTTGGGCAATAACCTATACAATGAGAGTTAGAGATAAATAGGTCATATGTAGCTTACCATTCTTTAAAATAATGTTTTGCTTATCCAGATGAGTTGCCATATATGGGTAAGTAGTAAGAATGCAGTTTTCTGCAGTTGCACTTACTGGGAGCAAAAACCTGAAAGTGAAAACATTGCATTTCAATACAATAAAAATTTCAGATGCAGTAAATGGAATGAATTTAAGCATCCCAGATGCCCTTAATGATGAAGGCATGATTTATTCATTTTTTCTTTCTACTTACTTTGTTTTTGCTAACCAGCTATTCAATATTATTCATTTTTAAAATTTTTACTTTTAAAGATTTTAACAGATATTATAAATTTCACTGTCAAGTGTGCTATAGAACACAGCTTGTAACTGTGCAGGTGCAAAAACACAGATGTGGGAAAGCTTAGAGTTGAAGGTGTCTCAGAGGTAATTTACTCACGTTCTTCTGTGGAGTCCCTGACAAATGGTACGTAGCCTTGGATGATACTATTAGGGAGATACTACCAGATGACACTCACAACACAGAAACAGCCCATTTTCTATCTGGAGAGCGGTAACTTCAGAAGTTCTGTTCCAGTGCAACACAGAACAAAACCTACAATCTGAACCCCATTACAGTTCTTCAAATATTTAAATACAGTCATTATTTTTTCTCTAAGGTTTCTCTTCAGATTTCAGAAATTTAGAACATCCGAGGATTCTTTCTACCGCAAGGTCTCCACATCTCTTACATATCAATCTCATTTATTTAGAGACCTTTAGTTTTGTGTTTATCCTTCTTTAAATGTGTCTGAGGACTGAAAGCAATACAGCAAAAGTTATTCAACGAGTACAGAGTACTATTACCTTCTATAACCTGCATACTCTATTTTATGAAAGTATTGTGAAATTGTCTTATTATGTTTATCAGTCACAAAACACTTTTAAACTATATTGGGGCTGTCTATCTTATATGATAATTCTATTCTTGTGAAATTGATTTTTTAAATAAAAGGGCTATATTTTGTATCTATATCACTGTAATACTGCCTTATTAATTTCAGATTTGCATTACAGTATACCAAGAAAATATCACTATTGAATCAGCCATCTATCATCTACTACTACTTTATGGTCACTAGCTGAGGTAAAATGCCAAAATCCCATATTTTAATGCAAGTTGCTGTAAGTAAATATAGAATAGGATGAAACTAAAAAAATGTTCATAGCTGAAATATAATGAGTTATCAAGGACATTAACGGTAAACATATGCTACATGCAATTGAATGATTTCTACCTCAGTTCTGCATAAAATATTTTTCAGTAAGGAATGCATTTTTTCTCTTTATAAATTGATATGTATTAAAATTATATATAAAATACACACTCAACATCATCTTGGTTAACAAACACTAATCTTATTTTTCTGTTCAATGGATCCTAAGCACATGTATCAGATGGTCTTATTCAGGACTACATTTCATATCTATACGTAATTTTTACCATATGATATCATTCTTAAATTTAAATTTCCTTGATAGCATAAATCAGTACTTCTACAAGTTGTACACTTGTGCTAAACATAGTGATCAATCAAAATTTCATTAGCTGATCAACTATATTTAATCAACAATTTTTAGATTAAATGACATAGTTTACACAGAGGCACCATCATCACTACCATCATAGAATAAGAAATATTATTTTTTGTTTTAACTAGGACTATAGAAGGAAAAAAAGACCGCTGTAGTAAATTCTATGGATGCTCTGCTCTTATACCCGTATCGCCTGGGTGCACCCTGGGGCAAGCCCATAGCCAACACCTGTGGTTGTAGAAGTTTCAAATCTCAGCTTTATCAACCCAATCCCAACAAAAATTGAGATATCATTTCAGTTCTGGAAAAACCTAAGGGATTAGGTTGCTGTTGAGATTTTAATTTAAATTTAAGTGTCACATTTATCTGTAGTGATCAATTCCCTGTTCTACTCCTCTTACCCCCTTAATTGTTTTTTGGAGGAGAACATTTCCTTAATAATGCACAGACCCATGAGTCTTCATCTAAAAGTGAGCTTGCAGACAAAGTTACCTAAGACAACTATCAAATGAACAAACAAAAGAAACACTATCACTTGAAATATTTCTACAATGGTGAAGAATGAAGGAAAATGAATATTCCTTCTACAATGATAAAGAATGAAAGGAAAATAATTTTGAAAATAAATTTTATTTCAAGAATTAAGTGGAAATAAACATAATGTTTGTTTGTTTCTCTTAAAAATGTAGTTTGCTGAAGATAACATTTTATTTCAGATGTTCCTTATGGTAAAAAATAGCCAACATAGACAAAATTGACCACATTCTTTTCATAGAGCATATAATACAGAAATTATACAAGTAATACAGCATGGGAATATGGATACTTCACTCTTTGACATTAGTATTAAAATATATCAAAACAGAAAAAGGGACATACAGTTGGTAGTACCAATACTCTACATTTTAATAAAAATATTTCTGGGGAAATAGAGCAATTTGTGTTACTTAATCAGGGAACAATGGTAATATTTATGAATTCCCTATGCCAATGCATACAGACAGAAATGGTTACTGACAGAGGAATTATTCTAAAAAATATTCAGTATTACAGTAACAGTGAGAGGAAAAGTCCCTTCGATATTATGAGTTTCAATTCCATTGTAAGATTTAAATAACTATTTTCAGGCATGTGTAATTTAGAATAGTTCTACTGGGTAAAAAACAGAATGAATATTCCTGGTAATAAGAGGGTTGAAGATATCATGTGAATATTAATGAAAGTGCTGTAAATGGGCTTGTGTTTCCCATTATTTGTGGCTATGTTTCCCATTATTAGTGATACTGTGTTTGGTCATTTGGTTATGGTTGCGTCCACCAGATGTCTTCATTTCTTTTACGGCAGCATCAGAAATGTAATTTACATACCATAAAATTCATCTTTTAAAGACGTACATTTCAGTATTTTTAAAAAACATAATCACAGAGTTTTGCAACCATCACCACTATCTAGAAAATTTAGAAAACTTTCATTGTCCTTAAATGAAACTGTTGGAAACAGATGCTCAGTGCCACAAAGAAAAATCAGCATTGAGACAAAGGATCTTTCAGCAACGCAATTTTTACTTCCTGGACTGCAGGAAGGGTACTCTCGCTAGCCAAACTGTCATGACAGCACAACAAAGGAAAGCAGAAACATTTATTCCTTACACATTTGGGGTCATCCTTACTGCTGTGTCTGATCTCCGTTGACTGGAGTCAGACCTCACAATCTAAACTAAAACCCAATTAGCTAACAACTTAAAACTTTTCTAAACAAGTAAAAGCAATGGAGAGCTGGGACATGCTTGTGAGCATGCCCAGCACAGATATCTTGGTTAAAGTGCAAGGACATAGAATGTACCACATGCCTGTAAGCATGGCATGTCTAACAGCTACATAGGATAGGGCTTAACAGTTATCAGTACACTTATGATTTATTCTTTAACAAGAAAGGAAACTTTAAAGAGAAACTTTTCTACTTCTCACAAACCCTCTACCCCTTAACAGTCACTCTCTATTTGCAAATCCACCCCACTCCCAGCCCCTGAAAGCAACTAATCCATCTCTATGGTTTTTCCTATGCTGGAAATTTCTCTTTTGTAAATTAGTAAGTACTCTGCAGATAAAATGTGGAGACCATGTGTATATCACTTTCCTCACAAATCTTTCATATTTTGATATTGAATGGTATGATGTCCACATATAATTCATTAAATAAGGTGTGAAAAGTCTCACAATTCATCTCTCTGGCCATTAGCTCGTGAATAATTAATACTCTAATCACACATCACTAATTCTTTCCACATCATTAGTGAGGCTGAGAGATTTTATGCTTGTCCGACCAATTTTTAGGAATAAAACTTTGAAGCTTCAAGTTAAATTTTTGTGATAACTAGCCTTGTATTTATAATATTTTAGCACTTTCCACTAGCACACAAAATACTGTGATGGCATGTCAAACATATGTCAACATCATGAAAAATATTATGATACTATATTCATCACCTTTACTAAAGTTCTGCTCTCATCTGTACTATTTCAAGGCAAATCTCACATTCCAAAAGCAATCTTATTGAGCATGATTTTAATTCATAGAGAAATGGGCAGAGAAAGAAAGCCTCCAGATCTACAGAAACATGTCTCTGTAGGCTTACTATGGTTATCTAACTAAACTTTTTTCTACAATGCAGCTAGAAAAAAAAATTATATGTTGGTAACACTGGCAGTGGCTATGAAGGGTTAAAAGAAGAGGTTAATGCTAACGTTGCTTTTGATTAATGAACCGTATTTCTGTATATAGGTTTGAATAAAGTGAGCAACAGGTGAAGGAGAGGAAAAGATGCTGGGTTGGTGTTTTGAACATGCTTTTCGTTGTGAAACCAACAACCAACCCATCACCATAAAAAATGGGTGCTTACAGAATTCATATAGCATTTAGGTAAACACTTAAAATCAATGGAATATATTCAGATGACTATATTTCTGTCAGGGAAATTTATTACACAAAACAAACTTTCTTGAGCAACCATTCTGATGTGGTTTATTTACACCTATTCACACTTTTTCTCAATTTCAATAACTGTTAGCAAAATATTTCATATGTAACTTTACTCACATGCACAAAAATTCATTGATATGTGTCTTAAATATCTAACAACTGCTATAGCTATTACTTCATGTCAGTTAAGTCAATTGATGGGATAAAGGAATTTTAATTCTGGTACTCTTATATATATTTATAACACACATAGAACTCATTAAGTATGAATAGAGTTCATTCATTATGTTGCCAGACACAAGAATCTCTTGATCACAGTGAGGACAACGTATGCCAAGTTAATCAGTAATAGACTTACAAAGTATATTAGTTCATTCTCGTATTGCTATAAAGAACTACCTGAGGCTGGGTAATTTATGAAGAAAAAAGGTTTCACAGACTCACAGTTCAGCAGGCTATACAGGAAGCATGCTGCAGAGGCCTCAGGAAACTTACAGTCATTGCAGAAAGTGAAGGGGAAGCAGGCACATCTTACATGGCCAGAGAGGGAGGAAGAGAGGGCAGTTGAAGATGCTACACAACCAGATCTTGTGAGAATTCACTATCATGAGAACAGCAAGGGGGAAATCCACCCCCTTGATCCAATTACTTCCCATAAGGCTCCTCCTCCAATATTGGGGGTTACAATTCCACATGAGATTTGGGCAGAGACACAAATCCAAACCATATCACAAAGTCTGCATGGGCATCCACCTTCTAGGAGTTCTGTGAAGAACAGCAACCAGGCAGATGCTCACAACCAGTAAGGGAAAGAGGACAAGATATGGAATTTCCTTCAAAATGAAAAATCTATAAGCAAGGCAGAGGTTCTCCAATCAACTTCACAGATTCCAAAGAGGATGGGGATAGAGAAAAGTAAAAGAAAAAGGTTATTAGAAAAACTACATCTACAGTTAACTTTTTAATTCTGCTACCTGGTGTTAAAAGTACTGTAATTTTAATTATCTGGGAAGATGTGGTAAATATTACCTTGACAGTTTCTCAGCTTTTGCATTTCTATGTACATTTTAAACTCCACCATTTTGCTACAAGTAAATAATGAATGACTTCTACTTATGAACATCATATGTTTATAGTTTATTATGATATACCAGTATTATATTTTTGTTAAATATAAATAAAACATTCTACCTTGTAATAGAGATTATGATTTGTCTGAACAGATTAACCATGAAAATAATGGTCTTTGTAGGATGAAGATGCCATTACAAACAGCTTTTCACAGGGTTAGGTCAAAAAATACAGAGCAGATGATTATATCAGAATACAGAGTGGTCTCATGTGAATCCTACTCCCTTCCTCACTGCTTATTCTATCTACATACACAGCACTAAGTAAGGTGGACCAGTGTATGGTATTATGTGTAACTCAGCCCCCTATATCATGACAAATAATGTTTTCAGGCAATATTACAATACTGACTTCAGTTATAAACAATTAGATGGATACTGAAATCCTCTTGAGATTTCACATTGCCTGCCTTTCATTGCCATGATGCTAAAATTTGAGATAGATCATTGTAAATGGTTTGCACTGAGAGTAGAGTCTCCAAAAGATTAATATATCCTTTCTAATTCTTCTTAATCTATAAGGAGAGCTTAAAGTACTTCAAAAGTTGCCTATAACTACCTGGTAATAATATCCCTCAGAGGTACCTGACTCACATTATTTGCTTATTTTAAGTCTTAATTTAAATATATATTTAAACATATCTACATATTTATTTTAAATATCCAATATTGAATATTCCAAAAAGGCACATAAATAGCAGGTACTAATTTACACTACAGTTCCTAACGTGGCATTGCCAACTTGAGTGAATTAATTCTCAAACTGATTTGATCTGGATCTGATTAACTCTCTGCTAGTCTCCTTTATGTGATGCAGTTTTCTATCCATTCAAAAACAGGAAGGTTTCTGAAAGAGGCATGCTAAATACACATTTTAAAGTACTAGGGACTGACCCAAAGGTGCCAAGCACACTCTACACAAATGCCAAATTATGCACTGAGCAGAACAATACTTAGAATTACCTTCATTATTTTTAATTGTATTGTATTTTATTCAATTCTTTTTAATTGTATTGAATGTTTTCTAAAAATAGTATAATTTCCATTTAAGTGATTGTCAATGAGAGTAAGTATAATAAGCTTTATTATGCAGCAAAAGTATTTATAAACCCATAATAGGTTGAAAAAGTGCTACTAAATAGAAGAAAAGAGCTAATATAATTAACAGCTCTATATTCTCAGTTTTAAACATCAGATTTGCCTATTTAAAAATATATTTCTCATCAGAAAAATGTTAAGTACATTTGCAATGAAGTGTAGGAGTTTCAGCTCTAATGTCTGAATGTAATGATTAATTAAAACATCAATGAAAATGTAAGAATTATAATTTTTATTATTTAAAACACTTAGAAATTAATTTATCTTTATGTGCTAAATTCTTATTGTAACTGTTTTAAAGGCAGAGGACATATATAATCCAGTTCCTTAAATATGGTGACTTGCAAAATTAAGCAAGAATGTGGTTTGTTATTTTTAAGGAAAGATCAAACATTCTACTACACTATATCTGTGGTTTATTATTTTTAAGGAAAGATCAAACATTCTACTATACTATATCTCATCCATGATTAGGAAAACATTTTTTATTGGTTTTCAGTGGACAACTAAATCAGGTACTTTCCAGAAATTTGTGTGTCAATAAATTCATAGAGCAGATACTTCAGTGTCAGCTTTGCTGTTAATGATACTGTATTAATTCATTTTCATACTGTATGAAGAAATACCCAAGATGGGTAATTTATAAAGACAAAGAGGTTTAATGGACTTACAGTTCCACATGACTGGGGAGGCCTCATAATCATGGTGGAAGGCAAAGAAGAAGCAAAACATGTCTCACATGGTGGCAGGCAAGAGAAGTGTGTGCAGGAGAACTGCCCTTTATAAAATCATCAGATCTTGTGAGACTTATTCACTATCATGAGAACAGCAAGGAAAAACCACCCCCATGATTCAATTACCTCCAACTGGGTCCCTTCCACGATTAAGGGAGCTACAATTTAAGGTGAGATTTGGGTGGGGCACAGCCAAACCACATCATTCCACCCATAGCCCTTCCCAAATCTCATGTCCTCACATTTTAAAACCAATCATGCATTCCCAAGAGTCCCTAGAAGTCTTAACTCATTCCAACATTAAATCAAAATTCCACAGTCCAAAGTCTCATCAGAGACAAGACACGTCCCTTCTACCTCTTAGCTTGTAAATCCGAAACAAGTTAATTACTTCCTATATACAATGAGGGACAGGTATTGGGTAAATACAATCATTCCAAATGGGAGAAATTGGCCAAAAGGAAGAGTCTGCAGGCCTCATGCAAGTCCAAAATCCAGCAGGACAGGCAAATCTTAAAGCTCCAAAATGATCTCCTTTGACTCCATGTCTCATATCCAGGTCACACTGATGCAAGAGGTAAGTTCCCATGGTCTTGGGCAGCTTCACCCCTGTGGCATTGCAGGGTACAGCCCCTCTTCTGGCTGCTTTCATGGGCTGGCATTAAGGGTCTGCAACTTTTCCAGGTGCATAGTACAAGGTGTCAGTGGATCTGGGGTCTGGAGGACAGTGGACCTCTTCTCACAGCTCTCCTAGGCAGTGCCCCAGTGGAGACTCTGTGTGGGGGCTCTGACCCCTCGATTCCCTTCCATATTACCCTAGCAGAGGTTCTCCATAAGAGCTCCACCCCTGCAGCAAACTTCTGCCTGGACATCCAGATGATTCCATACATTCTCTGAAATCTAGGGGTAGGTTCCCAAACCTCAACTCTTGACTTCTGTGTACCTGTAGGCTCAACACCAAGTGGAAGCTGCCAAGGCTTTGGACTTCCACCCTCTGCAGCCATGGCCTGAGCTACACCTTGACTCCTTTTAGCCACAGCTGGAGCAGCTGGGCACAGGGCACCATGTCCCTAGGCTGTACACAGCAGGGGTGCCCTATTTCTGGCTCAGGAAACCATTTTTCCCTCCTAAGCCTCCAGATCTGTGATGGCAGGGGCTGCCATGAAGATCTCTGACATGCCCTGGAGACATTTGCCCTATTGTCTTGGTGATCAGCATTTGGCTCCTTGTTACTTATGTAAATTTCTGCTGCTGGCTTAAATTTCTCCCCAGAAAATGTTTTTCTTTTCTACTGTATTGTCAGGCTGCAAATTTTTCAAACTTGTATTCTCTGCTTCCTCTCAAACACTTCACCACTTAGAACTTTCTTCTGCCAGATACCCTAAATCCTCTCTCTCAACTTTAAAGTTTCACAGATCTCTAGGGCAGGGGCAAAATGCCACCAGTCCCTTTGCATAGCAAGAGTGACCTTTACTCCAGTTCTCAACAAGTTCCTTATCTCCATCTGAGACCACCTCAGCCTTGACTTTACTGTCCATATCACAATCAGTATTTTGGTAGAAGCCATTCAACAAATCTCTAGGAAGTTCCAAACTTTCATACATCTTCCTGGTTTGTCAGCCCTCCAAGTCTCTAGGAAGTTCCAGCCTTTCACACAATTTTCTGTCTTCTTCTGAGCCCTCCAAACTGTTCCAACCTTTGCCTGTTACCCAATTCCAAAGTCATGTCCACATTTTTGTCTTTCTTTACAGCAGCACCCCACTCTCTGTGGTACCAAATTACTGTATTAGTCCATTTTCATACTTTTCTCTGAAGAAATACCCAAGATGGGGCAAGTTATGAAGAAAACAAGGTTTAATGGACTCACAGTTCCACATGGCTGGGGAAGCCTTGTGCAGTCATGGCAGAAAGTGAAGGAGGAGCAAAGTCACATCTCACATAGTGGCAGGCAAGAGAGAGTGTGCAGGGAAACTGCCCTTTATAAGACCATCAGATCTCATGAGACTTATTTACTATTAGGAGAACAGCACAGGACAACCCACCCCCACGATTCAATTACCTACTATGAGGTCCCTGCCATGACACATGGGAATTATGAAAGCTATAATTCAGCGTGAAATTTGTGTAGAGACACAGCTTAACTGTATATCAGACAATGACACTTTTAAACACCAGCCAAGAACAAATGTGTAGGTCCACTGCTCCTGGTATCACTGGAACCACAACAGCTATGTTCTTTCACTACATAGTTACATTTCATATTTGTTTGATTTTATGCTATAACTATAGAGACAATTTATGAGATTTTGCCTCATTAATATATTGAGGAAAATAAATTAATAATGTTTCAATACTTATTGAGTAGACTGTAATTCTATCATTACTATATTCAGAACATAGAATTTCTGTTTTACGTGTATGTGTGTATGTGTGTGTGTGAGAGAGACAGAGAGAGAGAGAGAGAGAGAGAGAGAGAGAGAGAGAGAGAAATATATGCAGAAGAGCAGGAAAGAAAGAAAACATATATCTTATTCTTTGGAAAATCTACATATGACATATAGTACTATAACCCTCCAAACCATATGATTCTTTTTTCTTTTTCTTTTTTTAATCTTACTTTAAGTTCTGGGGTATATAAGCAGATCATGCAGGATTGTTACATATATGCCCAATTAATTATATACCTAGTATATAGTTAATATACTTTGAGTATATACCTAGTAATGGGATTGGGTATATACCTAGTAATGGGATTGCTGGGTCAAATGGAATTTCTATTTCTACATCCTTGAGGAATCACCACACTATCTTCCACAATGGTTGAACTAATTTACACTCCCAACAGTGTAAAAGTGTTCCTGTTTCTCCACATCCTCTCCAGCATCTGTTGTCTCCAGATTTTTTAATGATCACCATTCTAACTGACATGAGATGGTATCTTAATGTGGTTTTGATTTGCATTTTTCTAATGACCAGTGATTATGAGCATTTTTTCATATTTTTGTTGGCCATATAAATGTCTTCTTTTGAAAAGTGTCTGTTCATATCTTTTACCCACTTTTTATGGGGTTGTTTGAAAAACATATTATTATAAAAATTTCTATATGATTCTTTATTGTCTAAATGGTACTTAAAATAAGGTGACTAAGTAGAACATCTTTGGAAACCAAAATATGGTTTACATCTTGGCTCCTGCATTTAATGTTTGATTGAGTTCTGACAAGCATTAGGTCACACTATGGACCTTAGATTCTTCTTCTGTAAAACAGAGATGATGATCTAGAAAAAAAAAAACCCCACTTCTCAAGACTACTGTGTGGATTCCATGAAATCTAGCCTATGAGTAGTAGCTGACTTATATTAATTAATAGCTGTAGACCTTATGCTTCCTATATTTTTTCAAGCCTTGATATCCATAACATCACACTCTCCCAGTTCTCACCCTATTTCTCACTCATGGTTACCAAAGCAGAGCATGGACGACTTTCATAATCTGTTCCTGCTGCCTTTTCAGTTTCATCTCCCAGCTAAGTCTTGCCAGAATTCATCAAACCATAACACCAAAAATGCCATTAAATTATGAGTTGTTTTATCCTCCATACCTTGTGCTCTGTTTTACTGTTTATAATACTCCTTGTTCACATCACCATTTCTCACATAGATATATACTTAGGTTGGTGCAAAAGTAATCGCAGCTTTTCTGACATTGAAAGTAATGGAAAAAACTGCAATTACTTTTGTACCAACTGAATAAAACCTCTATCCCCAGACTTTTTGGGAAATTTGGAGAAGAGGCAAGTAGGGTGTATAATCTCTGAGCTGCGAGCACATGATTGTGGAAGGGAAAGCAGACAGATTAGCAGAAAATACTTGTTCCTACTATTATTAACAGATTTTCAGCTGGTTGAGCCAATCCAAATGTGACAAAATCTAAAGAAAAATTAAATGCCAAGCATGTTATCCCCCAAGAGAAATCACATTATGAAAGAATTTTACAAAGTAAAAGAAAGCAAAAAATGAAGAAATAAGTGTTGTATTTTTAATTAGGCCCATGGGCTTCAATATGAACAAACAAGATGCAAATAAAGGCTTCAACGGAGGGCAATAAAACCTACCACACTAACATCCATCAAGGATTTGCCCCCTTTCTTTCCCTAAATCTTGAGCAGAGTACACAAATGGTTTCCCTACAATAAATATAAGCTAATACATTAACAATAATAAATGAGTACAATTTATTTCATAGAAATTCTGAAGTGAAAGGGAAGCTTTTGAGGAATTCCTTTCTAGAAGACCTCATTTATCTCAATGAGATCAGAAATGCGATGCCTAATGGGAAAACCAGATAAGGAGTTAACCAGTCACCAGTAAAAGGATTTGCCAGTATTAAGGCTCTGGGGAATGCTTATGGTCTTAATTCCTTGTTTATCTGGGTGCGCGGAAAAGTCTTTTATTGCTCATCTATGATTTGCAAAGTTTCTAAATTAGTTCCAATAGCTCTAATTTATCCCAAATCTGCTGAATGAAATGGAGTTTTGTCAAATATGATGTATTAAGAAGAAAATATTTAGAAAAATGGTGAGGAATTCCAGGTAAGAACAAATAACACTCAGGACTGAAAGGAAATGCTTAACAAAAAGAAAACTATCATATGTATCATCCTATTCCCTCTAGAGAATGTGTTCAAGTCTTCGTATTATCCCGTTTGCCAACCAGGCTTCAACACATTGGCACTGTGAAGTATGTTCATGCCCCTCTTAGATGCAAACTATACCCCTATTTTCAGAAGCCACTTAGCCCCCATAATATTTAGTGAAACTATTTATTTCCTTACTCTGTTAATGTGGTGTGAAACTGCATTAGGTTTAAGACATTCATGGATAAGATATTAATGATTTTTCCTGATGAGTTGAAAAGTACACACCACGTAGTGCTTTGGGAAAGGTATGAATTTGTTGAATGGAGAGAAATACAATTCAACTTTTATGAAGAAGTTCAGTAACGTACAAAAAGACAGAATGCCTCCCATGACAGACATGGAATTCAGTGCTTGAAAGTAGCCTCAAGCAATGTCACTGAATTTTTTTCACTGTGTCCTGGATACAGCTACGCTTTGCCTTTAATGTGACCTTCTTTTACTATCTGTTCCTCTGTCTTCTAATTGCAAACACATGAATCAGTCCTTTGACTACAAATATACAAATGGCGCCTCTAAATGTTAAGAAATGAGCACATAGAGAACATACACTGACACTAATTTTACTTTTCATTGTAAGCCTTTTAAACAAACTTTATAGCTCTAGACTTCAACCTCTTGCCATTTGGTCAGTCAAGTTAGTTCAGGATATAATGTAAAAATGGTATTTCTCGTCCTACAAGATAAGATATCCAGAAACATCGTTTGACCAAGGTGTATTTGAAATCTACTGACACTGTTAAAGCAGCATGTAACAATGTCATATTGTAAGGAAATCATTATGCTGATGTTTCTCACTTTCAGTTGATACTTATTTAGCATTTCCTTTGGGTTAATTCCTGTCCAATTGCTTAATAATTACCAATTCACTGTACTTTTCATGATGACAGATGGGATAGGTTCTGCTATTAGCTCCATTTCACAGATGACGAAACTGAGAGGCTCAGAAGTAGTGTTAATAAAGCCAGGATGTGACCCCAGGCAATCTAGCTCCAGAGTATAAATTGGTAGCCACTATTATGCTGCTTTTTTGTGAGAACACATTTATATTTGGAACTTTAGAAAGAATCTTTATGTTCAAGTTTATTATATTAGATCCCTCTCTTTTTAACATTTTACAGTGGTATAAAATATAAACATGTTATTCTTTAATGTCAGATACAAAATAATCTACATTTAGATATCTTACCAGTTTTGTGCATCATCACAGAAAAGAAGATTGGTGAAAAACGACACAGGTTTACATGAGTTGAAAGTGAGAGAGAAATTCATCTCATTATTAATTCCATTGTAAGAGCCTCGGATGATGCTGCCTTTTGGAAACTTTACAGTAAGAGGGTGAATTTCTTGGCCATCAGGAAGCCTTGCTGTGGGAATCTGGACATGTAGAGTTGACATGCTGTTTAAAAATTTTAAAAAAATGTTTCATTAGCTCAAAATACCTGCAAGTAATTGGCTTTAAATGTATATTTCATTTTTTTGAATCCTCAGGAAAATTAAAATAAAAAATATTTGTAATCGTGTGCCCAATTATTAAAGATATCTTTGTATCATCTCTTATTTTCTGGTCACAATATAAGATGGATGATATTTTAATTTAACTAAGAACTACTTGAGATGATCAAATGTTCCTTTCAAAATACCAATGACATTCTTCACAGAAATAGAAAAAAAATTCTAAAATTGATATGAAACCACACACAAAAAACAGAGTAGCCAAAGCAATGCTAAGTAAAAAGCCCAAAACTGGACAAATTATATTGCCTGACTTCAAATTATACTACATAGGTATAGTAACCAAAATCAGCATAGTACTGGCATAAAAACAGCCACTTGAAACAATGGAACAGAATAGAGAAACCAGAAACAAATGCACACAAATACCATGAGCTTATTTTTGACAAAGATGCCAAGAACATACAGTGGGGAAAAGACACTATTCAGAAAATGGTGGCAGAAAAACTGAATATTTATATGTGGAAGAATGAATCTAGACACTCATCTTTCTTCCTATACACAAAAATCAAATTAAAATGGATTGACTTAAAATATAAGACCTCAAACTTTAAAACTACTACAAGAAAACCTTGTGGAAATCTCCAGGACATTGGGCTGGGCAAAAATTTCTTGAAAAAGACCCCAGAAGCACAGGAAACCAAAGCAACAATGGACAAATGGGATCACAGCCAGTTAAACAACTTCTGTACAGCAAGAGATACAGTCAACAAAGTGCAAATACAATGCAGAGAATGGGAGAAAATATTTGCAAACTACACGTCTGACAAGGGATTAGTAACCGGAAGACATAAGAAGCTCAAACAACCCTATAAGAAAAAAAAAAGCTTATAGTCCAATTTAATAATGGGCAAAAAATTTGTATAGACACTTCTCAAAAGAAGACATAAAAATGGTGGGCCAGACATGGTGGCTCAGGCCTGTAATCCTAGCACTTTGGGAGGCCGAGCAGGGCAGATCACCTGAGGTCAGGAGTTTGAGATCAGGCTGGCCAACATGGTGAAAACCCTTCTCTACTAAAAATACAAAAATTAGCCTGGCGTGGTGGCGGGTGCCTGTAATCCCAGCTAGTCGGGAGGCTTAAGCAGAAGAATCGCTTGAACATGGAGGTGGAGGTTGCAGTGAGCCAAGTTCGCACCACTGCCATTGCACTCCAGCCTAGGTGACAGAGCAAGATTCTGTCTCCAAATAAAAAAAAAAAGAAGAAGATGAAGAAGAAGACATACATATGGCAAAGATGGATATGAAAAGGTGTTCAACATAATTGATCATTAGAGAAATGCAAATCAAAACTACAATGAAATATCATCTCACCCCAGTTAAAATGGCTTTTATCCAACAACAGGCAATAACCAATGCTGGCAAGGATGTGGAGGAAAGGGAGCTGTTATACACTGTTGACAGGAATGTAAATTAGTACAACTACTATGGAGAACAGTTTGGAGGTTCCTCATAAAATAAAAATCGAGCTACCATATGATCCAGCAATTCCACTACTGGGTATATATGCCCTCAAAAGAAAATCAGTACATTGAAAAGATATCTGCACTCCTCTGTTCATTGCAGCACTGTTTGCCATAGCTAAGATTTGGAAGCAACTGGAGTGTCCATCAACAGATGAATAAAGAAAATTTGCATATACAAAACAGAATGCTATTCAGCCATAAAAAAGAATCAGATTCAGTAATTTGCAACAACATTCATGGAACTCAAGATGATTATGTTAAGTATAATAAGCCAAGCACAAAAAGGCAAATATACGTTCTCATTTATATACAGGATCTAAAAATCAATACAATTGAACTCATGGACATAGAGAGTAGAAGGACGGTTATGAGAGTCTGGGAAGGGTAGTGGGGGTCTGTGAAGAGGTGGGGATAGTTAATGTGTACAAAAATATAGAAAGACCTACTATTTGATAGTACAGCAGAGTGACTATAGTCAATAATAGGTTAATTGTACATTTAAAAGTGTGATTGGATTATAACACAAAGGATAAATGCTTGATGAGATGGATACTGTATTCTCTATGATATGCTTATTTCACATTGCAAACCTGTATCAAAATTTCTCATGTATCCCATAAATTTATACACCTACTATGTAGCTACAAAAATTAAAAAAGAAATCCCTCACTATCCACAAAAATTTTTAATGTTTTTAATACTTATTTTCTACATTTGGTCTTTCATGTTTAAGCTTTTAATATATTTGTAATGAATTTTTGTGAATTGGGTGAAGCAGAGATACAATACAGTTTGGAATATTTCATACAGATATGTACTCACTCCATCATTTACTGAATAATAACTTCCTATCTCCAAAGAACTGCAATAACATATTCATCATAAATCCAATAACTATTCATCTATGGACCTTTTTCAAGGTGATTTTATTCCCTGGTCATTTTATCTACTCCTGTACCACTATCATATTGGTTTTGTCTTGATGGTCCCTATGGCAAGCATTTCCCATCTTATTCTTCTTCCTCTGAGTGCAGTGGCGCGATCTCAGCTCACTGCAACCTCCACCTCCCTGGTTCAAGCAATTCTCCTGCCTCAGCCTCTCGAGTAGCTACAACTACAGGAACGTGCCACAATGCCCAGCTAATTTTTGTATTTTTAGTAGAGACGAGGTTTCACCATGTTGTCCAGGATGATCTCGATCTCTTGACTTCATGATCTGCCTGCCTCAGCCTCCCAAAGTGCTGTGATTATAGGCATTTGCCACCACACCCAGCTAGCTATTCTTGATCCTTACCCTTCCATATAAAGTTAAAATTTTACTTTTCAATCTCCATGAAAACTTTAGTTGAATTTTTATTGAAGTCACATGAGATATGTGAATTTATTTGTGGAAAACTTTTTTTTTACAGCATTGAACATTCCAATCCATGAATACGGGTGTATTTATTTATGAGTTCTTTAAGTTTTATAATTTTCTTTATACAGTTCATTCATATCTTTTGTTCAGTTTTGTCTATTATCTTTTAAATTTTGATGTTATTATAAATAGTAATTTAAAGTTGTGTGCTGTATGTATGCTGAAATTATATTGAATTTTAAATATTAAAGTTATGTTTGCCTATTTTGATAAGTGATTGTCCCAGTTTTAAAAAATTTCCCTGTAGATTCTTTGAATTTCCTGTATGAAAAAATAATGTAATATACAGACAATGACAGTTCTGAGTTTTATCTCTGAACCCTCACACATTTTGTTTTTCTTATCCCCCTCCCATGTTTGAGGTTCTCTATTAAAATGCTTTAGGGAAGCAGTGATAATAAGCACCACTGATTTTTCTTTTGTTAAAAGGGAATTTATTTATATTCCAGTATCAATAATTGTATCTGCTCTAGGCTTATATGACAGGACCTTAAACAACTAAAGAACATCTATTTTATTACTGTTTGTTGAGAGTTTTTCCATGAATAATTTAAAATTTTTATCAAATGCCTTTATTCTCAACCTATGAAAATGATCACATCATTATTCTCTTTAATTTGTGAATGTGGTAGATAATATAAAATGACATTTTAGATCTTTTGATGATAGACAAGCCTTGAAATACTGGAATACAAACAATTTGGTCATGATCTATCTTATACTGACAGGGTTTGATTCTTTATGGATAACTATATGTTTGTTCATAACACAGCTTAGGCAATAATTCATCTTTCTTATACTGTCATTTCCTGATTTCATAATAGAAATTCCTGAGATCATAAAACAAATTAGGGCACATTATCTATTATGCTATAGTTTGATATATCTGTTTCCTGAAAGTTCAGTAAAACTTGACTGTAAAATCATCAGAGGATGTTTTCTTATGAAATGTCAAGTATTGACCCAAAGCCTTTCTATTTATTCCCAGTATATTTTTAGTAAATTATACATTTCTACAACTTTCACATTTAAGTTTTCACATGTATTGGAATAGATCTCCTTGTAGTATTTTGCTTATCTCATTTTTTCTATGGATTGACGGTTATGCTTCCTTATTTCTAACATTATTTAACTGCCTCTTCTCTGTTTTGTTCCTTGTCAAATTCACTGTTATTAGTATCCATCGTATCAGTCTTTCAAAAAGAAACTTTTGGTTCCACTGAGTTTCTGTTTTGTATATTTTTTATATTCCTTTAATTTCTATAATGTAGAAATTAAAATTCTACCTTCTATACTCCATGAGTTTAGTCTAAGATTCTATTTTTTTAATCTTACTTATTAAATTCAATGTTTAAAATTTCCAATCATTTTTTTCTTTCCTATTATCAGTATTTAACATTGCATATTTCCATGTACGGATAAGTTTACTGTACTTTTTTAAGGTATTTTTCTTCAATCACTGAAATTTTGATGTTTATTTAATAAAACAGATAAAGTAAACACTGATGCAGGCCTAAGAGTTTTTCTAAAAAAAGTAGTAGAAGTCCTAGTAGTTGTTTTAAGTTTAGTTTTTAGCTCTAATGTCCGGATGGTGTTTGCAGTACTTGATTGTATTATACACTCATGACTCTCAGTGAATGTTTTCAAGATTCGGAATCTAGTACTTTAATTATTATTTATTTGTGAAATTCAGTATGATTTCTTCTTTCACTCTCTGTAGAATTTTTTTAAACATTTTCTAACTCATGGTAGATCTTGTTATCTTTACTTTTAGTTTATTATATTTATTTTTGGAGAATGTAGTCTATATTATGTCAACTCTTTAAAAATTTTTGAGACTTGACATAACTATCGAATCATACATTGTCAATTTTTATAAATGTCTCATGATTGATTAAAAATGTGTATTCTCTAATTGTAAGGTGCAATTTATATATGTTAAATGAATGAAGCTTGTTACGAATATTGTTCAAATATCTTCTCTCTGGACTCATCAACACTTCTGATACGTGTTTTAATATACTAGAATTATGAAGGACTAGTCAAATTTTCCCAATTTAAATTTAGAAGTTACATATTTTAAGACAATTTTAATTATGCATAGAATCTTAGAATTCTGTTGGCTTCCAGGTGAATTTAATCTTTTATAATAATTTGATTACTTTTACATCTTAAAAACACACTTTACCTATTAGAGGTTATTGCATTTGAAATTAATACTGCTACCTAGCTTTATTTTGGTTATGCTGTTATATCTCTTCCTATCATTTCACTTTGGTGCTTCTCAACTGAGAGTGATTTTGTTCCCCAGGAGACATGTAGCAGTGTGTGGAGATACATATTTTTCGTCACATCAAGGGGAGGATTGCTATTGAGTAGAGGCTGTGGACGCTGCTAAACATTCCACAACAAACAACATAGCTTCCCACAATACATATACATATATATACATGTACGTATATATATACACATATATACATGCGTTTATATGTGTATATGTATACATGCGTATATATGTGTATATATGTGTATATATATATACACATATATACATATATATGCATGTACATATGTGTATATGTATAGGGACCTTTCAGGTATAATTAAGGTCTCTGATTAATTGACTTTGAATAAAACAAGAGAGAAATTATCATGGATGGGTCTGACACAATTAGCTGAGATCATAAAAAAGGGTTTGAAAGTCAGAGGCAGAGAAGTCTGATAGATGGTATACTTTTGGCCTTGAATTAGTTGTATACTATGTTGTGAGGATGTGATCACATGGCTAGGACTTGAGGGTGGACTGAGTGTGTCCCTAGTCAATAAATAATGCTTTAGTTCTATAAGGACCATGAAATTAATTCTGTCAACAACTTGAGAGGTTGGAGGAAGATTGAGCCTCAAGTGAAAGTGCCACTCCAGCCAACACCTTGACTTCTGCTTATTGAGACACTCAGCAGAGGATACAACTAAGCCAGCTGGACTACTAAGTCAGAGAAACTGCAAGATAATAAACAAATTCATGTTGTTTGAGACATCAAATGCATGATTTAAGGCATTACATTTGTGATAATTTTTCACATAGCAATAGAAAACTAATATATAGATTTTTTTTTTTTTGGAGATGGAGTCTTGGCCTGTCACCAGGCTGGAGTGCAGGGGCGCAATCTCAGCTCACTACAACCTCCGTCTCGCAGGTCCAAGCAATTCCTCCTTGCCTCAGCCTCCCAAGTAGCTCGAACTACAGGCACACGCCACCACACACAGCTAATTTTTTGTATTTTAGTAGAGACAGGGTTTCACCATGGTCAGGATGGTCTCAATCCCCTGACCTCATGATCTGCCCACCTCGGCCTCCCAAAGTTCTGAGATTACAGATGTGAGCCATCGTACCTGGCCTATATCGAATTTTCAAGCTTGCTTATTACACCATGAAGAGAGACACAGCAAAGAAAAAAATATATAAATAAATAAATAAATAAGTATATATATATATATATACACACACACATATACAAGAAAATTCAATGACTGTGAGATAATTAGAGGGTTTTTTGGGGGTTTTTTTGTTAAATATTTTAATAGTTCTTTCCAACTATAGAAACAAGTCAGACATTATTTATAACTCTTATATAACACAGACACAAACAAAAAAAAGCATATAAAGAAGATGTGGTAAATTCACATTAAGTATTTACCTGAAATAGTTTTGAGGTAAAATTTTGACATTCATCACAGTTGTTATATTCAAAGGAACAGGAGTGAAAAATATAAACGGAGGATCAAACAATAACTTCGGTGATTTTACTTCTCCAGTAAGAGATAATATTCTATAGCAAACTGGAATATCATTTAAAAGCATAGGAATATCTGCTGTGTATTTTCCAGGATGTTCTAATAAAAAACAAATTTTAAGGGTATTTAAAATTAGTTAAAACACACAAAAACATTTACATAGCTGAAACATTACTAAATTTCAAAATGTACTATGATGTTACAACTATTTAATGGGGCAGAATAAATTACCCAGAAATTAGATTTAGCTTGCTGGAGAACTTAAGACATATAATGAAGTGCTGTTGAAAGAAAAATATTTTAAAATACAGCTTGACTAGAAATGGAGAAATTAGCCAAGCATGGTGGTGCGCACCTCTAGTCCCAGCGACTTGGGAGGCTGAGACAAAAGAATCATTTAAACCCAGAAAGCGGAGGATGCAGTGAGCTGAGATCCTACCACTGCACTCTAACCTGGGTGACAGGGAAGACTCTGTCTCCAACAACAACAACAACAAAACAGTAAGGTTGGGAGCCTAATAAAGGAAACCATAGATTTGACTGCTACAGCCTAGTCCCATATTGAAGGAAAAGTCAAATGAAAATGTTTCTTATTTCCTTTTAGATTGACCAGCCCAGTCCATTTTATCTGAGTATAAATGTTGACAGGGACATAAAGGAGAAGTTCTGAATAGAAATACGATGGTAGGTTTAACTGGAATAGCCTTTGTGCTATTTCTTTCAAACCAGAATATGGTAGAATCAGAGAAGAAACTAGAGAGATACATAATGAAACTTAATTATTTTTACAAAACAAATCTCAGAATGCAAAGAAAAGTTGATAATTTATATCATATTTTCAGATTTAAAGAGAGGTAATAAAAAGCTTAAACATTTTTAAAACTACTAATCATAATATGCTATGAGATGTTTCTCACACACAAAACTAAAATGATTATACAATGCCATGCTAATAAATACAGTAGAATATCAAGTTATTGCAACACAGTGCTGATAGAATATTATTGAGAGAGACAACACACTGCTCAATGAACTCTCTAATAAGCTTAAAAGCTATAATAGATTCTTATCCTGCCTGAATTTCTACTGATAACTGAGCCAGTTGTGGGTATTTTATCTAGATTACCACATGTGTAAAACAGTGTCCTCAGAATGGGTATTTTATAAGTCTAATAAAATGAAAAACAGATTACATTGTACTATAGTGACTGAATGTGATAAGAAGAATTTTGAGAATGTTCCTCAAAAAATTAAAAATAGAACTACCATATGATCCAGTAATCTCAAAGGAAATGAAATCAGTATCTCAGATATCTGCACACTCATGTTTATTGCAGCGTTAATCAAAAGAGCCAAATTATGGAAGTGTCCATTGATGAATGAGTGGAAAAATAAATTGTGATGTATGTATACACAATAGAATACTATTCATTCATACAAAAGAAGAAAATCCTGCTCTTAGCAAAAAAAAAAAATGGTTGAACCTAGAGGACATTATTATAAGTAAAATAAGCCAGACACAGAAAGACAATTACTGTAAAATCTCACCCGTGAGGAATCTAAAAGGTCAAACTCATGGAAGCAGAGTGAGGGTGTTGTCTTCTAGGGGCTTGGGAGTGGGGGAAATGGGGAGATGTTGATCAAAGGGTACAAACTTTCAGTTATAAGATGAACAAGTTTCTGGGGCTCTAATATACAACATGGGTGATGATGGATATGTTAAGTAATTTGATTGTGGCAGTCATTACACAATGTATACAAAAATCAAATCCTCACATTGTACACCTTGAATATATACCAACTTTGTCAATGAAATAATGTAACATTCAAAAATGAGATCAATAAAATTGCATTACTTATAATTATTCAAATTAAAAGGAAAAAATAACCTAAATTTCTGTATACATAATAAAACAATATTATATATGAAGGATAAACTGAAAGTATAACCACAAATATAGGAGAAAAGATCTTACTTGGACAGAATTTTATGGAAACACTGTACTTTTCGTGTGGTTGTAGAAGCCCCTTTGGTATGCTGAAGCTGAATGTGCCATCTTTGAAAAGGTTGCCGGTATTACTAATATCCAAACTCCACGTCACAGGGCATTTGGTAATATTATATAAAACAAGATTCTGCTCACACACACAAAAAGATTTTTAAAAAGTCAAAAATTATAGCATGTAATATAAAATTTAATTGTATTACCATCTCAATTTGATGAACCTATGTATAAATTCAAATGATTAGTCATAGATAAAATGCTTCAAAATGATATTAGAGAAACAAAGGGGTTTTTAATCTGATCAAACTGTTTTCTATGGCAATGAAGGGGTAGATAAACTATTCCATGCATTTCTCAAAACCCAAAACATCTGTATACTACAAAGGGTGAACTTAAATGTATGTACATCAAAAACAATCCAGCTGTAATATAGTGCATCATAGTTTGTAATCCATCTTGGAATGTTGATGCACTGTATTACAAATGTGTGAAATAACCTCACTGAATGTAGTTGGGGGTGGCGAGAAATTGACCTTAGTAATAACCTCACTGAATGTAGTTAGGGGTGGGGAGAAATTGACCTTAGCAACTTTGAAAAACTATGTTTTTAACTGAAAGGTACAAGGCTAAAGACTATAAGAATTGTGTATGAATAATGTACTCTAGGTGATAAACGTGTCAGCAATTTTAATAGGCTACAGGTTAGAAATTCTGAAACTTCTTTACTTGAAATTAGGACTAAAAAATAAGTACATAAAAAGTAAAAAATGAGAGGCAGACTTCTCATTGTCAGAGAAATTAGTCAAAAATGAGTAAGAGAGAAAGATGGGAATTGACACTGTGGTGCTAGATTAGAGATATCAATCTGAACTGGTGTTGGATATACGGATAGATAGACAGACACATTTATAGATAATTATAGGTATATGTGTATATAGGGATTAACCTATATACACATATTTCCTATTTGTTGAAAGGGCCTAGAACCTGTGACACTGCAGTAGCAACTCGTATACACAATATTTAGACTTGGTTTCTAAATTCTACAATAAAAAATACTATGGGATTTTGGAGAAATGTTGATTTTAGAGCTGGAGCAAGTAAAGTAAAACATGAGCCTGGAACATTTGATAGTGACAGTAAATAAGAAAATACTTAAAAATCACAACGATGGGAGCCTGTCAAAGGGCCAGTGTAAAAGAGCTTATAATGGCCAAAGCAGAAACACTTTTAGCAACAAAATAAGTAATGTTAAATTATAACTGAAAGTATAAAAAAAATATGTGTGTTCATACTGATATATTATGTAATAACATAAATACATAGAGGGAGTAATCTTTTTAAAAGAAAATTTCCAAGTAATATATGTAAATATTCCCCTCCAGAAAGTAGAGCTTAATCTTCTACCACTTGATTGTAGGCTGAAATTGATCACACATTTCCAAAGGATAGAGTACGGAAAGTGAAAAATAGTAACTTCACAGTGGAGAAACCTAGCAGATACCACCAGTAGTTAGTCATTTTCATATCATGTATTCTTTTATCACAAACTATTTCACCTCAGTAATATTCTTCTTCAAAACCCATGGAAAATAAAAACTCAGTCTAGTCAGGTGAAAAACACCAGACAATCTCAACTTAAAAGACATTTTCAAAAAATTCTAGACAAATACTCTTTAAAATCGTCAAGGTCATAAAAAATAAGCAAGATAGCAATCCTATCACAGGTTGGATGAGACTAAATGCAATGTACTATCTTGGCTGGACCCTGGGACGGTAAATGGACATTAGTAAAAAACCATTTAATTCTGAATAGAGTCTATTGTTTAGTTAATAATGTACCAACATTAATTTCTCATTTAAAAAAAAAGCTCTATGGTTGTGTAAGGTAACATTAGTTAAAGTTGGGTGAAAGCTATCAGAAATTCTCTGCATATCTTTGAAACATTTTAGTAAATCTGAACATTATGGGCCTGACTTGCATGCAGACTCATCTTTCTAATGTTAACTGCTATTAAAATAAAATTATCAACCAGGTTTGTTCATCAACTTTACTCTTCAAATATTTGAAGAGTACAGAATGAGCCATACAATTATCACCACAACAAAATATATACTTCATTTCTTTCTAAAGCATGATTGATTTAAAATATATAGGATAAACAATGAGTCCATTTTATTCCCAAGCCTTGAAGTACCTAAGTATCTATTTAGTGCTAATATTGGTACATTCTAATTATAAAAAGGTAATTTAGACATTCTGAAGAAAACAGCATGTTTTAATACAGAAAGCAAGCACAAAATCTACCAGCCATTTTAAGCTAATTTTTGTCATTTTAAAATAAGGAAAAGTTATTACACTCCCAAAATACTATCTACCTTCTATAGCTTATGATTCTGAGAATGGAACTGATACCATTATCTATACGGAAACGTTGGTTAATTTGTTCAGTATGTTTAGTGTTATTTTTTCTTTATATTTTTGTCAAAATGATATATGTATGCAGCTTACACAAAAAGTTCAAAATGCTTGTTTTAAAGCAGTTGTCCCACTAAACTTCTCCTCATCAAAAGTTCTGCTTCTCAGAAGCAACCAATTTTAGCCAATTATGATTTGAATTTTTATCTAGAATAGCTTTAATCTAAATGTGATGCCAATATGGCTTATGTTAGTTTTTTATTGCTGCCATAACAGCAATAAAAGGACTTAAGAAAACACAAATTTATTATTATGTATCACAGTTCTGTAGATTAAAGGTTCAATACAAATATCATTTGTCTAAGATCAACGTGTTAGCAGGAAGTATGTTCCTTTCTGAAGGTTCTAGGAAAGAGCCCTTTCATTGCCTTTTCTAGTTTCTAGAGGCCAGGTGCATTCCTCAGTCAGTGGCCTTCTTCCTCTTTGTTGAACACTGCATTACTCTGACCCTTCTGTCATCACATCTTCCTCTAAGCACAGTTAGAAAAGGTTCTCTGCTTTTAACCACTCATGTTATTAGATTAGGGCCACCTAGATAATTCAGGAAAATCTCCCCTTCTCTGAGTCCCTCACCATAATTACATCAGCAAAGTATCTTTTGTGATATAAGGTCATGTATTCACAAATTTTGGAGATCAATACTTAAGTATCTTTGGGGCCATTATCTGCCTGTTGCATGGCTATTTTATGGTTTGTCAGCTTGAGATATTGTCTTTTGACTGCCCACTAGGAAACATGAAGATTCAGCTCATTGGTACTACCTATACGCCTTGCTCCACTTCCCATTTTTGGATATTTATTCTTTTTTTACTTCTTACATTAGTCACTTGGTAAGTGTAAGCAAAATATATATACCACTTGCTTTTTTTCTCTCTCTCTCTACTTTAGACAACACCCTTTAATTACCCACTATGCAAAATGAGCTTTATTTTTTTTCCAACATCCTTAACCCTTCTGTCAACTTAAGCTTCCATAAACATATTGAATCTTCTCTGTATCATATATCTTATATATTATGACTGCAAATTTCATTCATGGGAAGTTTAAGTAGAAGATCAGAGTCACATTTCTTTTTCTCCATGGGGCCAACATACCACTTTTCCCTCGAAAGAGAGAATGTTATTGGTGTCTAGACATTCTTTGCTTACATGGATTGAATACAATTTCAATGACATAAAATAATCTCACATTTATGAAGGGATAGTTTTTTATGTGAAATCCATTAAATTCAGTTAATTGAAGTTGCCTTTCTAGCCCCACATATAAGGTCTTTTGTATCCTTGAAGTTCTATTCGAAGTAGAAGTTTTCTTGACTTTTCATACTCTAAACAGTAACATTTTCATTTCAGTAGATCCTTTATTGATCTCTAACTATAATTTTATATAGCACTCTGCTATTTTTTATGAATGCAATGCTAAATATTCTCTCCATATAAAGTTTCTTGAATGCTATAGAGGTTCAAATTTGGTTACAGGTATAACAATATATAAGACAAAAAGGGGCAGTGCAAATACAAAATTCTATAATGTGTCCTGAACTTGTTTTTTTATGGATGTCTCTCTGTTTTCCTCTCTAATTAGAAGAGAGGCAGAGATATCCTGTAAGAAAAAAATAGTAACTTAATATAGAAACTACTTTATTACCTACTTGGATATTTTTTCAGATTTACTATTGCCTCTCGCTACATTTTTGTTTATCTATGGAATATATTTCATATTAATTTAAATCACAGCTTCCATTTGTACAAGGAAAATGGGATAATTTATTTTAATATTTTAATTAATTATATGTATATATGCATATAATGTATTTATAAATAGCTGTATATGTATTCGTATACTGTGAAAATTACTCCTGAGAAATTTTATATGTAAGTTTTCTAAAAATGCCAATATTCTTCCTCCAAATAGCATAAATGATTGGGGAGAAATTAATCATAGGGAATGGTTCATATCACTCATGCTTATGAATAATCAAATTAATCATGAAAAGAGTTGTAAACTGTATTGCTTCTTTATACGTACCTGAGTTTTTATGACGTTTTTATTAAGATTCATCTCATATAAAGGGATTTCCAATACAAACTTAGTACTAGATAATTTCAGTGGTGATTGTAATGCTGTAAGAGGAACATAAATATATTGATAAAGTGTCAACAGATATAAGCTCATAGGTGCTTCTTTGTATACTTTAAAACATTAAACAATAATAAAATAAGACTTGTTTCTATATTATTTTATATTCCCAACAAGAAAATAAAATAACATTTAAAAACATTTCTATAATATCTTGGTGTATCAAATTAACAAAGTTCCATTTTGTGGAGTTTTTTAATGGTAATGAATTATAAGCAAAATAGAAAACTTATCCTTGAGATAATAAGAAAGATGATACTAAGCTAAGAAAAAAGTAAACAGAGCTAAAATGATCTCCACACTAGAGTTTGAACAACACAGAACTAAACAGAAATACACAAGAAAAATTTACTGGAATAGACAAAATACATAGTTGGTATAGCATGTAACATTTCCTAGATAAAACAAGAAAACTCTGGGAGTAAATGACTATTCCATGGAAGATTAATAAAAGGAGTATCTGTAAAACTACTCACTGCATTAGAGAAGATGTTATAATCTACTGGAAACTTACCTCTAAAACATTCGTAATTCTTAATGAAAACTGAAGGGTATCACAAGCTTTTGAAAAAATAAAGAAATACAATAAAAACATTTTCTGATCCTAAAAATGTATCCATCTTCCATGTGTTTTTATTATGCCACTGGAATTAAGGGATGATTTGACAGGGGGTCAGAACATATGGGATAGGAGAAAGTTGTAAATAGCATTAATCATTGTGCTACTCCCAAAACCTGTCATGTGAAACCCTGAAAGACACAATGTTACAGCAGATATATAAAAAGTGGCACATGTAATATTGTCTTCCCATTTACAATCTGGCAACTAGGAATAACCGGTGAAAATAATATGTTGACTATATCTTTAAAAACAAAGCACTGTATTGGCGTATTACTTGATCATTTAGAGAGCCTTATTCCATTTAAACAAATAAGTTATACTCTACCCATCACAAATTTTTGTAGAATCATTTTCTAAAGAACCCAAACCACCTAAGATTAAAGATCACAGACTAACATCGCAGACACACCTTCTAAAATTAAAACATTCATTAATATCTTGACTGCCAGAAAATTATATAATATTTCACGATAAAGCCAGCTTTTTGAGAGGCATTAATAAACATGAGTGAACAGGAAAGGGTGACTATATATTAAAGAACTATTCAACATAAAAGAGAGAGACATAAAGTAATAAATAATTCAGTGAAAATGTAGTCAACAGAAAAAAGTCAATGAAATCATATTATAATTAGAAATTAAAGGCATTATTTTCCAATAATAACAGGCTATAAATAAAGAAATAATTCATAATCACTAAGAACTCTTGGTAGTTTAAAAATGCCAAAATAATATTTTAAGATTCAGAAAAGTCAAGTAAGAAAAATATCCTGGGAAATACAATAAAAAGACGAGAAAAAATGGCAATAAGAGAGACTGCCTAAGATAAAATATAAATATATATATGTATGTGTATACATATATATGACATAATCCATAAAGTATAAAATCCAACCTATAGTAATCTGAGAATATAGAAAACGATGATAGAAAATTCTCAAGGAAATAATTTATGAACATTTTATAGAACTAAAAGACATGAGTTTCCCATTTGAAAGACCGCAAAAATGTAACACAATGGTAAAGATCAAAACCTGTGGGCTATGGCAAAAGCAGTGCTGAGAGGGAAGTTTGCAGCATTAAGTGACTACATTAAAAAAGAAGAAAAATTCACAAATTAACAATCGAATGTCACACCTTAATGAACTAGGAAAACAAGAAAAAAACAAAGCCAAAATTAGCAGAAGAAAAGAAATAAGGATCAGAGCAGAGCTAAATGAAATAGAGACCAAAAAACAACACAAAGGAGTAACAAAAAGAAAAGCTGGTTTTCAGAAACTGTTTAAAAAACGTACAAGCTATTACACTAGCTAGACTAACCAAGAAGAGAGAAGATTCAAATAGACACAATCAGAAATGAAAACAGACAACTAATATGACAGAAATGCAAAAGATCATCAAAGACGGTTATGAAAAACTATATATTCACAAATAAGAAAATCTAGAGGAAATGGACAAATTTCTGGAAACGTACAACCTCCTAATATTGAACTAGGAAGAAATAAAACTCCTGAACAGACCAACAATGAGTAATGAGATTGAATCAGTAATTTAAAAAATCTACCACCCAAAAGAACCCAGGACCAGTGAATTCATAGCTGAATTCTACCAAACATGCAAAGAATTATACCAATCCTCCGAAAACTATTTCCTGTAAGAACTGGAACAAGACAAGAATGGCAACTTTCACACTCCTGTTCCACATAATACTGGAGTCCTCACCAGAGCAATGAAGCAAGATAAATAAATAAATAAATGACATCCAAACTGAACAAGAAGAAGTCAAACTATCCCTGCTCATTGATATAATCTTACATTTGGTAATTTTTAAAGACTCTATCAAAAAACTCCGAGATTTCATAAATGAATTCGGTAAAGATTCAGCATACAAAATTAACATACAGAAATCAATAATGTTTCTATATACAAACAAGAATCTAGCTGAGGATCAAATCATGACAGCAATCTTATTTACAATAGCTTAAAAAAATAAATAAAATACTAACAAAGGAAATGAAAGATTTCTATAAAGAGAACTACAAAATACTGATGAAGGAAATCATAGATGACACAACTATTGGCAAAATATTTAATGTTCATGGATTAGAAGAATCAATATCATTAAATGATCATACTGCCCAAAGCAATCTAGAGATTCAACACAATTTCTATCAAAGTACCAATGTCATTTTTCACAGCATTAGAAAAAACAATCCTAAAATTCATATCAGAATAATGAAACTGGACCCATACCTCTCACCATATACAAATATTAATTAACAATGGATTAAAGACCTAAATATAAAACTGTAAACTATAAGGATCCTAGTAAAAAACATAGAAAAGGCTCTTCTGGACATTGATCTTGGCAAAAATTCATGACCACGTCCTCAAAAGCAAAAACAACAAAAACAAAAATGGACAAATGGGACTTATTTAAACTACAAAGCCTCTGCATTGTAAAATAAACAATAAAAAGAGTAAATAGACAATATACAAAATGAGAGAAAATATTTGCAAAGTATGTATCTGACAAAGGACTAATATCCAGAATCTGTAAGGAACTTTGCCCATTAAAAATTGGGCAAAGGACATGAACAGAAACTTCTCAAAAGAAACAAACATGCAGCCAACAAACATGAAAAACATTTCAACATCACTAATTATCAGCAAAGTGCAAATTAAAACCACAATGAGATACTATCTTACACTAGTCAGAAAGGCTATTATTAAAAACTAAAAAACAACAGATGTCAGTGAGGCTATGGAAAAAAGGAAAAACTTATATACTGTTAGTGGGAATATAAATTATACAACATTTATGGAAATAGTGTGGAGATTTCCAGAAGAACTAAAAATTACACTACCATTTGATCTAGCTATCCAACTACTGGGCATAAACCCAAACAGAAAGAAATCATGGCATCAGAAAGATACCTGTACTCATATGTTTATTGCAGCACTATGCACAATAGCAAAGATATGGGATAAACCTAAGTGTCCATCAGCAGAATATTGGATAAAGAAAATGTGATACACACTCAGACGTGCATACATACACATACACACACACACACACACACACGCACACCATGGAATAGTACTCAGCCATAACAAGAATGAAATCATGTATTTTGCAGCAACATGGATGGAAGTGGAAGCCATTATCCTCAATGCAGTAACTCGGAAACAGAGAGTCAAATACTGCATGTTCTTACTTATAAGTGAGAGGTAAAAAATGGTTACACATGGACATACCCAATGGAATAATAGACATTGGAGACTACAAAAGGCGGGATGGTGTGAGACGGCGAGGGTTGAAACCTTACCTATTGGCTATAATGCTCACTATTTGGATGATAGATACCCTTAAAGCCCAGACTTCACTACTATGCAATATATGCATGTAAGAAATCTGCATTTGTACCCTCTAAATATATATCTATGTATATACAATATATACAATCATATATATACATATATACAAAGAAAGATTCACATGAAAGTCATCAGTATAAAATAATGGAACACCAGGAGAAAAAAGAAGTTTCTAAAAGCTTCGAAAAGGAAACACTGAGTAGCATATAATGGATGTAGAAGAAAAATAACAGATTTCTAAATACAACAAGAGAAGATAGAAGGTAATGATCAGAGTTTCAAAATTTGGAAGAAAAATTATTTAAATATTAAATTCTCTGTTCAACCAAATCACGATATCATTCAAATGTGGAAGGAAAAATGATACATCAGACATTAAAATTTTCCAAAAAATTAACTCCCTTGGAGTTCATGATGAACTTGATCACATTCATTGTTAACATTGAAATGGTATTTACCAGTGGACTTATAAGAAGAAGGCTTTTGACATACCTGTCTATCTAGTTTATCAAAACTACATAAAAATTATTAATTTATGCAGCATGGTTGGCAAAGAGTAGAAATTTATCATATAGGCATTTCATGTCTATGTAACTATTAAGAGTACAAAAATAAGGACCATCAAACAAAAATGTCATTCTTTGGGAACAAGGTTTATATAAATGTCATTCAAAATAATCTTTGTTAGGAAGCCCCAGAAAAATATAATGTACCAAAACTATGAAGCAAACCAAAAATAGGAAAGCAAAGGATTTAAAAAACAGGAAATCCAAGAATCTAAAAGAATTTCCATAAATACAGTAAAGACAAATCTCACACAAAAGTTCTGCATCTTGCAAAGAAAGCAATGATCTAGCTCATACTGCAACAAGAGTTTGATGTGCTCCAGGAGCAATGTATCAAGAAAATAAATAGAAATGGCATATTATCTGACAGGTTAGAATATGTGGAAAACTGTCCTGACAAGCATATTACAGAGCTTTGTGAAACTGGAGAATTTAGTAAAATATTCAAAGACAATCAAGCAATTATAATCTCCAAGAAAAAAAAATGGAAAGGAAATAAAATAACCATGCATGATACACTACTTGGCTTGGCAATGAACAATATACTGTTATAATAATTAAAACTCTGAATAAAAGTTTAATTGAAATTTAAAGTATTATTATACTAGCAAAATGGAGAAGTGGGTTAAAGTTGCAGGTGAGGAAAAATGCTTGTCACTAAATAGTGTATTCATTAAATAAATTATGAGGAAAGTTGCTACCTCTGTTTATAGGATAAACTGTAAGAAGAAGAAGAACAGATTGCAATTCCAGGTTATAACCCCTGTTTGCCCTATTTTAATTTTAATATGAATACAGGGAATTTTGAAGTAAAGAGATAGCAGTCTTGAGAATCATTCTCTTTTATTCAGGTAATGGCCAAGGGAATGATGGACTTGATCAGACTTTTTTGTTAACATTGAAATGGTTTTAATCAGTGGACCTATAAGAAGAAGGCCTTTAACATATCCGTCTAGACAGCCTATCAAAAATACATAGAATTTATGAATTTATGGAGCATGCCTGGCAAAGAGTGGAAATTTATCATATAGGCATTTCATACCCATGTAACTATTAAGAGTACAAAATTAAGGAGCATAAAACAAAAATGGCATTCTTTGGGAACAAGGTTTATATAAATGTCATTCAAATGATCTAATAAACAGCATGAGGACTAATGTTAATTATATTATGTACTGGAAATTTCCTAAGAGAGCAGATTTTAAGTAATTTTGCCACCAAAAAAAGTCACTGTGTGGGATGATGGAGATGACAGATACATTAATTTGATTGACTATAGAAATCATTTCCTATGTGTATGTATATCAAAACATCATGTTGTACATCTTAAATATATACAATAAAAATTTTAAAACTTTATCTGTTAATTCAAAACTAAAAGGAATCCTAGGGAGGAAGAAAACAACAATTTGGAAGCTATGTCTGACAGATCGATCTTGTCAGATGAAGAAGAAATGCTACATCTTTGCTTAATTTTTCTTGTATCATTTGAATTATTAGTGAACTTTGGTTTTGGTTAAGCTACACAATACAAGTACTTTTGATTTTACATCTCTAATCTTTGTGGAAGTACAAAAATATCTGTTAATGCATTACATGTATATTTTGTGGAAGTAAAAAATATCTAATAAAGCATTACATATTTTTACCAACCCTCTAGTTGAAGAAGACATTCTAAATTTTCAAGCAATGTTAGATGTCTTGGACAAGAGAGATTTTCCATAAAGTTAACAAAGAGATCTATCGGAAAATGAATAACACTAAAGGCAAATGACAAACCTTGGAAAACATTCACATTAAATATAAAAATAATATAAAGAGCTTACCCAAATCTGTCAGACAAATATGAAAACTTAAAAAGCAAAGGTACTTCACTTACCAGCGAAGTATATGAACAGACAGGTTACATAAAAATATATAATTAAAAGCAAAGATAGCAAATTTTCATCCTCATGAGCAATCAAACTGAAAATTTCAATAACGTGTTTTTAATCACATAGAAAGATATACAAATTCTTTTCTGTCTTTCTTTTTTTTTTTCTGTAGACAGCGTCTCACTTTGTTGCCCAGGGTAGAGTGCAGTGGCAGGATCATTGCTCACTACTAGACTCAAGAGATACTCATGCCCCAGCCTCCTGAGTAGCTGGGTCTACAGAAGTGCATCACCACATTCAACTACTTTCTTTCTTTCTTTCTCTTTCTTTCTTTCTTTCTTTCTTTCTTTCTTTCTTTCTTTCTTTCTTTCTTTCTTCTTTCTTTCTTTCTTTCTTTCTTTTTTAATTTAGAGACAGGGTCTCACTATGCTACCCAGGTTGGTCTCTAATTTCTAGCTTCAACAGACCCTCTAGCCTCAGCCTCCCAAAGTACTAGGATTATAGGTGTGAATCAAAATTGCCAGTCAAGTTATCTAATTTCTTTAGGTCAACATTAATAAGAGTTTACCCCAGGCAGGAAGCAAAATCATACAACCCTTTAGAAATGTTCTATGACAAAATTCATCAAGAACCTTTAACATGTATGTGCTTTAGAAATAATAAAATCCATTTTGAGAATCTCTCCAAAAAATTCTAAGAAAAAAGTACTATACAAAAAAATTCTGCTATCACAATATTTATATTAACAAGAAGGTAAAAGGAAGAAACAACCTAAATGCGTATGATCATGTTTAGGTCACCTAGAAGAGATACTTACAGGATGAAATTTTTTGCAATAGCTATCAGGGTTAATTTAATAATTAATAAGGAACTACACTATCCAAGTAAAACTTTCTATTAAGATTAAACAGCGAGAGAATGGGTGCAGCAAAATGTTTAAACAGAAGGCTCCACCAATTGTCCTCCCTGCAAGGTCACCATTTAACAAGTATCTAACAAAAAAAGCAACTACGTAAGAACCAAAAATCAAGTGAGCACTAACAGTACCTGGTTTCAACTTCATAACACTGAAAGAGGCACTGAAGAAGTAGGTAAAACAGTCATGAATCACTGACATCACCCGTTCCATATACCGCAGCAGTGGCAGTATGGTACTGCCTTGTTAGAACAGAAAGTGAAACTAAACCAAACGCAACTGACATCTACTCACGGAGAGAGTGTTTAAACCAGACCCAGACAGGTGTGAGTCACTGATCACGGTAGTCTTGAGTTCCCACAAGCCTCGCCACCTCAAAAAAGTTCTGTGGAACCCTAGATAAAATTGAAAGTCATCCTAGCCCATAGGGACTGCAATTCCTAGGTGAGTCCTGGTGGCTGAACTGGGCCCAGAGTCAGTGTCCTGGGGAGGCACCTAACCTAATAAGCCACCAGCTGGGGGAGCTAAGTGAGTGCTGGCATCACACAGCCTCTAATCCGAGACTGCAGAGATCTCCCAAACAGAAAATCCAAAAAGAAATAAGATCAGAGCGGAAATTTTGAAAAATGGAAGGAAGAGAGTACAAAAGATCAATTAAACAAAAAGTTGTTTGTGTAAAGAGTTAAACAAAATTGACAAATCTTTAGACAGACTAACTAAAAAAAAAAAAGAGATGATCCAAATAAATAAAATCAGAGATTTTAAAAAAGATTGATTAAAACTGATACTGCAGAAATTCAAAGGGTCATTAGTGCTACTATGAGCAACTATATACCAATAAATTGGAAAATCTAGGGGAAGCTGATAAATTCCTAGACACATACAATGAACTAAGATTGAACCAGGGGGAAATTTCAAACCTGAACAGACCAATAACAAGTAATGAGATTCAAGACGTAATAAAAAGTCTCTTAGTAAAGAAAACCTGGTATCATCACTGTTGTATTCTACCAAACATTTAAAGAAGAACTAACACCAATCCTCCTCAAACTATTCTTAAAAATAGAAGACAATGGAATACTTCCAAATTCATTCTATGAGGCCAGTATTCCTCTGATATCAAAGCAGACAATGCCACATCAAAAAAAAAAAAAAAAAAAAAATAGAACAGGCCAATATCACTGATAGTGATATTGAATAATGATGCAAAAATCCTCAACAAAATACTAGCAAATCAAACTCAGCAATACATTAAAAGGATCATTCATTATGACCAAGTGGGATTTACCCCTGGGATGCAAGGATGAGGATGAGACAATATATGTAAATCAATCAATCGGATACATCATATCAACAGAATGAAAGACAAAAACCACGTGATCATTTCCATTAATGCCGAAGGAACATTTAAAAAAATTCAACATCCTTTCATGATAAAAGCCCTCAAAAAACAAGAGGATAGAAGGAAAATACCTCAACAAATAAAAGTCATATATGACAGACCCACAGCTAGTATCAAACTGAAAGTCTTCCTCTAAGATATGAAACATGACAAGGGTGCTCACTTTCTCCACTCTTATTCAACATAGTATTGGAAATCCTAGCCAGAGCAATCAAACAAGAGAAAGAAGTAAGGCATACAAATTGGAAAGGAAGAAGTAAAATTAACTTTGTTGGCAGAGCAATATTATCTTGTATTTGGAAAAACCTAAAGACTACACCAAAAAATATCGTAAATGACTAATTCGGTAGAGTTACAAGATACAAAATCAATAGAAAAACCAGTAGATTTCTATATGCCAACAGCGAACAATATGAAAAAGCTATTTTAAAAGTAATCCCATTTACAATGGCCATAACTAAAATTAAGTACCTAGAAATTAACTTAATCGAAGAAGTGAAAGATCGCTACAATGAAAATTATAAAACACTAATGAAAGAAATTGAGGAGGGTGCCAAAAAATGGGATGATATTTCATGTTCTTAGTTTGGAACAATCACTATTGTAAAATTATCCATATTACCCAAAGCAATCTACAGATTCAATGTAATCCCTGTCAAAATACCAATGAGATTCCTCACAGAAATTGAAAAAACAATCCTAAAATTTATATGGAACCACAAAAGATCCAGAATAAGCAAAACTATCTTAGGCAAAAGTTCAAAACTAGAGGTATAACATTACCTGACTTGAAATGATACTACCCAGCTATAATAATCAAAACAGCATGGTACCGGCAGAAAAAAGACACATAGATAAATGGAATGAAATAGACAAACCAGAAACAAATCCACACACCTACTGTGAACTCATTTTCAACAAAAAAGTCAAGAAAACACAATGGGGAAAAGACTCTCTTCAATAAGTGGACAGGAAAACTGGATATCCGTATTCAGGTGAATGAAACTAGACCACTATCTCTCACCATATACAAAAGTTAAATCAAAATTAATTAAACACTTAAATCCAAGACCTCAAACTATGAGACTTCTGCAAGGAAACATTTGGGGAAACTCTCCAGGACATTGGTCCAGGCAAAAATTTCTTGATTAATAACTCATAAGCACAGGCAAACAAAGCAAAAATGGACAAATGATATCACATCAAGTTAAAAAGCTTCTGCACAGCTTTTTGGTGGGAGTGTAAACTAGTTCAACCATTGTGGAAGACAGTGTGGCGATTCCTCAAGGACCTAGAAATAGAAATTCCATTTGACCCAGCAATCCCATTACTGGGTATGTATCCAAAGGATTATAAATCGTTCTACTATAAGGACACATACACACAAATGTTCATTGCAGCACTGTTTACAATAGCAAAGACCTGGAACCAACACAAATGCCCATCAATGATAGACTGGACAGGGAAAATGTGGCACATATACACCATGGAATCCTATGCAGCCATAAGAAACGATGAGTTCATGTCCTTTGTAGGGATATGGATGAACCTGGAAACCATCATTCTCAGCAAACTGACACAAGAACAGAAAATCAAACACCACATGTTCTCACTCATAGGTGGGTGTTGAACAGTGAGAACACATGGACACAGGGAGGGCAGCATCACACACTGGGGTCT
>CAUYQU010089395.1:0-22181 GCA_963574635.1 Cheracebus regulus
CCCAATCACCGTCCTCTACGTAAAGTGGGCTGAGTGGTGCTCTTCCATCGGGGTGGCAACTACCGGCAGTCCTCTCCAATTGTGTAATCAGGCGGGCCGGCGCCATCTTAATGGCGCAGCTAAATTTTGCTCCCACAGTTGATGAAAATGGAAAAGGACGGCTGGAGTTCATGATAATGTATTATAGATTGCAAAATCGCTAGAAGAGAGGGTTTTGAATGTTCTTATCCCAAAGAAAGAATCAATGTTTAAGATGCCGGATGTGTTAATTACCTTGATTTGATCATTACACAATGTATACTTGTACTGAAACATCACGTTGTACCCCATAAGTATGTGCAATTATGTCAATCAGAAATTTAAAGATTAAATTTTTTAAAAAAGGAAAAACAAGCTTTCCACCACACAAATCATTTTCCGAGTCTGCACATCGGCATTCATCTTTCCTCCTATGCTCGTGGCCTGAAAGAGGAGGAGTATGATTGGCAGCGCAGCAGCCTCCCCATATTTACCAACCCTAGCGCTCACTCCTGGCTTCAATGGTGTTTTCAGCTGGAGCCTCTTCCTGCCATCCCTTTCCTCTCTGCATGGCTACTGATGCTCATCCGGGAGCAGGAAATGAGTGCATTCTTGGGCTTTTCTGCAATTAGTCTTCTAAAGAGAAAAACAAAACCAAACAAGAAAGAAAATGGAACGTTTAGGGATACTCTAAAAACTTTTACAGGCTATTTACGGAGGCCAGGAAAGAAAGGTGCAGGCTGGCGACTCAGCCCCTCTGGATTGGGGGTTTGTGGGAATTTATCTTGGGCTCACGTCTGTTTATTCTACAGTTCCTAATAACTTTGAAGGTTTATTTGGAGATTCCAACGTGGGAAAGGAATGTCTTTGCAAACTCTTGACTGTGCATCGACACATCTTTTGTGGGGAGAAAATGGCTTTGGGAGAACACGTAGAGGGGACAGGGCCACTCTCAAAACTCCACCCTTAGATCATTGTGTCACCTCTGGGATAGGGGTGTGATGAATCAATTAAAGGTATTATTGTAAGTTGAAAGTGTGCTAGAGCCAGGTTGCAGAGGCACACTCTCAAATCCACCTTCAGCAACGACACGGAAATCTACAGATACTACACACTGCAGCTTTTTCTCCCTTCCCTGATAATCAGCAGATAATTTACTGATTTGTCACTGCATATAAATGAAATCCAAGAGGAATCAGTTAACCTGATGGACCGAGCAAGGAGGTTGCATAAAACTGGCCAGATACACAGATAAGGCTGATTGTGTTATGTCTCCCTTCCCTAATGGAAGCCTGATAGGAATGAGGCCCACGGTGACTCAGCAGTTAGTTCCCTTTACTGCGTAGCCTTGGACGTAATGGAGTGGGCTTTCATGATTTCTCTTCTTTCTTCTTTTCCACTGAAATGGAGGCCTCCAGTTGCAAAGCTCCCCATTGTCGGATTACGCTGCCTGATGGACATGAAAAGTGCACAAAAGAGAATTTTCTGATGTAAGAATGGAGGGTGTTGCCTGCAGCTGGTGGCCCCAGATCCCTGCGGTGGCAGTTTAAGGTAGGTGGGAAGGCTCTAGATGCGTGGGACTGGAGTCTTGTGTTCTTTGCCTCAAAGCTGAATTCTGACTTCTCTTTCAACCTTATACCAATTTTCCTTCAGTGACCATCTGCACATAGAAGTGCTGTTGAGGCTAGAGAAGTGGTGAGTTTAACTTCACAGTGCACTCTAGAGATAGGGCCTGTGTGTATTTTTGGAATTACTCTCCATATATTCCAAAAACTGAAAGCCTCCAGGTCCGCTCCACCAGCTAACCTAGTTTTTCAGCTAAAAGACCATGGACTGACTTCCTAAAATCCTATGTCTGTAGATTCTAGCCATGGTGCCCATTTTGTTAATTCCAAAGACATGGCATGGTGTAGGAGAAAAAGGATGGAATTTGGAATACAAAAGTTTGGAGTCAGAAGACTTAAATGAATCTTTCCAGTCGAAGTCAGAAGAAGGTGGAGTGTTTGCTGAGAAAGAGCACAAGGAATCTTTCTTAGTGATGGAAACATCTTTCTCCTTTTTGGGTGGTGGTTACACAAAGTGGATCCCTTTATCAAAATTGATCAGACTGAATACTGAAGGTCTGTGTCTTATTGAATGTAAATTATACAGCAGTTTTTAAAAGGACAGGTTTCAGTCCTGGCCCTGTCTCTTAGTTACGATCTAGAGAAGTTCCTCGCCTCTTTGAGACTCAGTTCCTTTTTCTATTAAATGGTAGTAGTGCTTATACCCATGCTTATATTCAATAAGATCATGCAAGCAAAAGTGCTTTGTAAATGACAAAAAGCCTCGACGAGTGGATCACTCGTATCGTTACTCTTTCCATCCAGCTGCCTCCTGGAGCAGATTGTGAAGCTGATGCGAGTCTGGGCTCTGCCTAACCACTTGCCTTGGAGGTTAGTGTTTATCTATTTTAAGGAGACTCTGGAGATATCAAAATGCTGCAGAAAAGCAAATGGAATATGGATTTGCCAGGGAGAGGAGGGCGGGCTGGAAGGGAACAGCTGGGGAGAAAGCTATCAATCCAGCTCAGCAGCAGGGCCGGGCGGGTGCCGAGAGGGAGTTGCTAAATGCCTGAGAGAGAATCGTGACCAGTAAAAGCAGCATGAATTTAAAAAAAAAAAATCACATCTTGCTGAACAAATTGGGTCACATTCGTGATGGAGTTAGTCACTGAGAGCAGAGATGGGAAAGCGATTTCAGGGCAAAATGCAAAAGATTTGGGGACCCTGGTGACTCAGCTGAACGTGGCAAAGGTCACTTGGGCATCCTGGCTCAGGTAGGGGGTTAAGTAAAGGCTCTTCATGTGACTTCTGCTGTGAGTCTTATCACAGTTTTGATTTTAACTTGAACTTGATCTTTACTCCTAATGGCAATCACAAACTACCTTTTTTTTTTTTTTTTAAGACAGGGTCTCACTCTGTTGTTCTGGTATTGCCCAAGCTCACTGCTGCAACCTTGACCTCCTGGGCTCAAGCAATCCTCCAACCTCAGCCTCTCAAGCAGCTGGGACTATAGACATTTGCCACCATGCCCGGCTAATTTAAATTTTTTTTTTTTGAGATCTGTCACCAGGCTGGAGTGCAGTGGTACAATCTCAGCTCACTGCAGCCTCCACCTCCAGGTTCAAGCGATTCTTCTGCCTCAGCCTTCTGAGCAGCTGAGACTACAGGCACGTACTCACCATGCCCAGCTAATTTTTTGCATTTTTAGTAGAGACAGGGTTTCATCATGTTGGCCAGGATGGTCTCGATCTCCTGACCTCATGATCCGCCCACCTTGGCCTTCCAAAGTCCGGGGATTACAGGCGTGAGCCACTGTGCTCGCCCTAAAATATTTTTTGTAGAGATGGGGGTCTCACTATATTGCCCAAGCTGGACTTGAGGATCACCTCAGCCTTCCAAAGAGCTGGGACTGCAGGCATGAGAGACTGAGCCCGACCTACAAACTATCTTTATGTCAGAATCAAGAGCACAGTGTACAGTTTTAAAAAGGAAAATCTTAGAGAGAAGCCAAGTTAAGTGGAGACTGAGACACAGGAAGGCCATTCTGGAGTTCACTGTTGGAATTCAACTGGGAGAGGACAACTACCTTCCCCCAGTGGAGCTCCTGTGTGATTATTCGGGCGAAGCCCTTTCAGTTTAGAAACTTTTAACCCCGGGGCCAATGTCCTTTGATAATAAAATCCTGTACGATGACTGAACAGTGTCAAAATCAATGTAAAACTGTTAGCCCCTAAAATAAAGTTAAAATAGGGAAAGATTTAACAGGAAGAAATAATCTAAAAGAGAAATCTGATGTGCAAAATTTTGATTTTATCCTCATTATAAACATTTTGGTGCTTTCTGCTAGATATTTCTGCCAAGGAATGTGATATGTTGAAAAAGGAGAGGAAATGTACTCTCTCTAGATGCTGTGACTATAAAAGGCTGTTTAAAATGATAGGAATCAGTTGAGGCTCTCCCAGTGACCAAGGTTATAAAATTAGAATCTTAAACTAACCAAATTAGGGTGAGAAAAAAATCTTCAACGAAAGTAACATCTAAATTTATTTTATTAGAATTTCCATTATCCCACAATGTTTGTGTTTTCTCGAGACACATCAAATTTCTTTCTTTCTTTTTCTTTTTTTTTTTTTTTGAGATGGAGTCTTGCTCTGTTGCCCAGGCTGGAGTGCAATGGTGCAATCTTGGCTCACTGCAAACTCCCCCTCCAAGTTCAAATGATTCTCCTGCCTCAGCCTCCTGAGTAGCTGGGATTACAGGCACCTGTCACCACAATTAGCTAATTATTGTATTTTTAGCAGAGATGAAGTTTCACCATGTTGGCCAGGATGGTCTGCATCTCTTGATGTTGTGATCCTCCTGCCTCGGCCTCCCAAAGTGCTGGGATTACGGGCGTAAGCCACTGAGCCTGGCCGACACATTGAATTTCTAATGTTGTTAATTCTCTACCCTAAAATTCATCCTTATTGGAGCAAAGCAGGGGATTGAGGAGACATCAGGTGAGGTGAGGGGCACCTGAGGAGGTGGGGCGTCTTTCCTGCGAGTTCTGAGTCTAGGAGATGCTAACGGTGCATCAGTACATCCATGTCAATTCCCAGGATACTGAATGAATCCTAGGTTGGTGGATCCTTCCAAAGCCAGGTCTTTGTCGTGCTGGAAATCTTGTGCCTCTTCTCCTCTGCCATCCTGTCTCTCACCTCAAGACTTTAGCTCTACTGCTCTGTAGCACATGGAGTCTGAGGCTAGGCCTTTTGCATCTGGGCACTGGCTTCATATGGTTCCTGAAGCCCCTGTGTTCCCAGGTCTTCAGGAACTGTGTTAAGGCACAACCTTTCCCCGAGGTGTCTTGTGGGCAGGGACCCCTCAGAGGATTCCTCCTTCCATCACCCAGACTTGGGTTTGACTTGGCTCCATCCCTATTGGCCAGTTAGATAAGCTCTGTGAACACTGACTTCTCTGCCTTGGAGAGTGGCACACTGATGAAGCACTCGTTACACATGAGTTGTAATTAGCTACTCAACACTTTTGCCAGTGACTTAATTGGAGAGCTTGATGGCAAGCTGTCCAACAGGTGACAGGAAACCAATGGATGTGAACTAACAAGAGGGACCCACGATCCCATCATGAATTTGGGACATCCCCAAACAAAGGCTGTGTTCTTGTCCCAGATCAGCTTTCTAAGTGCAGGACAGGGACATGTGGTTCAATGGCAGCACGTGTGACATAGATTTAGGAGTGTCTGGCCCACAGTGACCTCCTGGTGGGGACAGGGTAATCGGGGTCAGAGTTCATCGGTTGCAATCAACTGAAATAGACTCTAAATCTGAAAAAGGATTTTCTGGAAAGACATGGAATAGTTATTGGATGCTGAAGAACCAAGTCTCAGGAAAAAGAGGACCCCCCCACTGCAACTCCCCCTGAAATGGGGTCATCAGAACTTCTCTGTTTCACTGTTTTCCATTACATTTCTCTCCCAAATGCTCAAAACTCTAGGAGCCAGAGTGCGATGGCCTAAACTGGGTTCTGTGTGCTACCGTCCCTAAGGAGGAGGGGAACAGAGAACCAAGACTCCTCAGAATAAGGAAGAACAGCTCTCTAATGAGAAATCACAGTGCTCTTACCCAAAAAAGGGGGAGTGTGTGGTTGGTAGGCCAAAGCAAGAGATCTCCGGGTGCTGATTTTAGAAAGGTGCACAGAAAACCAGGGAGATGATTCCACCTGACTCCTTCCTGGCCAAGATCGGGCCGAGTTCTGGGCAACACACTTTCAGAGACTTTTGACAGCTTGGCGTGAGAAGGGATAGGTTCAAAAATAGCAATTAATATGGCAAATATCCAAAAAACAGGACACACAAGCAAGGTTGAAAGAATTGAAGAGATCGAACACAAAGGAGAGAAGACCAAGTTGGCGTCTAATTGCAGCCCTCGGACACGGGAAGGCCTAGAATGTAGATGGAGGACAATTTTGTATTCAGTGGTTGTGAAAGGAAGACCTAAAATCAAGAACCAGGAACAGATTAAAGGGGAACAGATTTTATCCCATTCTATGTAAGATCTTTTCAAGGAATGAAATGAACTGAGTTGTAAGGTAGGGCACTTCCCACTTCTGGGAAACCTTGGATGCTCAGTTGCCTGTAGCAATAAGTACACTCCTCGCGATGGATCACAACGTGGCCCTGCTGCTGAAGATGCTGACCTAATAATGATGATTCAGGGCCGGAAACTGCACTCCCTGTTTGGCCACATCTGCCAAAGAGCACTTTTCTAAACATGGAGTTCCAGACATGGGCAATGCGAATGGTGATGGGGAGAACAGGAAAGGACTCCTCTGCCTCCCAAACCACCTGCCCAGGCCCTGCGTGGTGCAAGCCCGCCAAGCGGAGTGCCTTTCCATGACAGCGCTGCTTCACCAGAGGACCTCTTTTGGGATGTGTCATAATGACCCACTTCCTTCTATACATCTTCCAATGGGAATGACGACACAACATCTTGCTGTACTCTGAACAATATTCAATAAATGCCTATTGAGTCTCTAGGATGATACCTCTTATTAGGAAGCTAGAGTATACATATTTCAAAACACTATGTTGTCTATGATAAATATATACATTTTCGGTCACTTAAAAAATAAATAAAAAGGAAGCTAGGGTATCAGAGTTGGAAGGGACTTTTGTGATCCTTGTGTTTACAATGCTTGAATATACCCAATGGCATTTCTGACAAGTTGATTTGTGGCCTGGTCTTGATTCCTTTTTGAACCTCACAACCTCCTAAAGTAGTCCACACACCACTTGAGTGGTTTTGGTTGCTAAAATTCTTTCTTACTGTAGGCTAAAATCTACTCACGATTTGGCCATATCTATCAAAATTTAAAATGCACATACCCTCTGACCAGCCTTCTACCTCTAACAATTTATCCCACAGCTACAGTCCCCATGGGCTCAAAGACATGTGTGCAAAGATACTCACTGCAGCAAAGGGCTGGAAATAATTTAAACGTTTGACCAGGGGACTGATGAAATAAATTACGGAATATCTGTACTATGAAAAACCAAAAGGCTGTTAAAATAATTAAACCATTCTCATGCACTGACAGGGAAAAATCTTGAATTCATGTTGATTTGTGAGAAAGAGAGACTAGCTCAATAATATGTAGAGAATGATTCCATTTATGTGATAGAAAAAAAGGAGATACATGAACATATGCTTAGGTTGTATCTGGAAAAATACTAGTAACTGTTTGCCTCTGGTGAGGGCATGTATGGTAACTGGTTTCAGGGGTAGAAGGAAGAATTTTAGGTTTATACATGTGTGTATATATGTCTGTGTGTTTATGTGCATGTAAATATATGTGTGTGTATGCATATATACATATACATATATATATATTTAAGACAGAGTCTTGCTCTGTCACCTAGGCTGGAGTGAAGAGGTGCAATCACGGTTCATTGCAGCCTCGACCTCGCCATGCTCAAGTGATCCTCCCACCTCAGCCTCTCGAGTAACTGGGATCACAGATACACACCACCACACTGCTAATTTTTGTATTTTTTGTAGAGACAAGGCTTTGCCATGTTGCCCAGGCTAGTCTGGAACTCCCGGGCTCAAATCGTCAGCCCACTTCAGCCTCCTAAAGTGCTGAGATTACAGGAATGAGCCACCACACCTGGCCGCTTGTATATATCTTAATTTTTTTTTCATTCTGTGCACATATCACTTGAAAAACATCTTTAAAAATCTACCCTCTTAAATCCTAGCACAGAGTCCACCTGGTTCTACCTCATAAAGCTGTGCAGAACACCTCTAATCTTTCTTCTATAGCAGCATGCATTTGTAAGCTTCTACCACAGGCCCTTTATACCCCGTCTTCTACAGGTTAAACAAACACAGTTCTTTACATCAATGCTTTTGTTCCTGACCATCTGGTCTCCCGTCCCCTGCAGACCCAAGACCATGGGCCGTGCTGCAGCAAAATGAGGGTGTCCTCAGTGGACTGAGACCCGCAAGATGGTGAGTGATGTCAGGGAAGGAATGTCTCCAGAGGCAGCGCTGCCCTGGGAGGCCCTGTCCCAAACAGTAGTGGGAGCATCTGGAAGGGGTGAATAGGGAGTGTGGGCTGGGCTGGGATGGAAGGGAGGCTGAGCATGCAGAGATCAGCTTTACTAAGCTGTGTAGTGCGTAAGGGTCCCCTAAAAGGACTAGTCTGCTAGAATAAAAAAGAAAAACCAGAATCTCCTGTATTTACATGGCTACTTTATAATTTTTAGGGCATCTTACAAACTGCATTAAATTTGTTACTTACCACTGCTTTAATGTAGGTATTCAGGAATTATTTTTCTCATTTCAGGAGAAAGTCTTGGCCAGAGAGATTAAGGATTTGGAGCTGGGCACAGTGGCTCATGCCTGTAATCCTAGCACTTTGGGAGGTCAAGGCAGGAGGATCACTTGAGGCCAAGAGTTTGAGACCAGCCTGAGCAACATAGTGAGACTCCCATTTCTAAAAAGAAAAATTGTAGGCCTGGCACAGTGGCTTATGCCTGTAATCCAGCAGTTTGGGAAGCTGAAGCCAGAGGATCACTTGAGGCCAGGAATTTGAGCCCATCCTGGTCAACATGGTGAGACTTTGTCACCACAAAAATTTGTATTGATTTTTATTTATTTGTTTGAGACAGGTTCTTACTCTGTCACTTAGGCTGGAGTGCAATGTGTGATCACAGCTCACTGTAGCCTTGATCTCCTGGGTTCAAGCCATCCTCCCATATTAGCCGCCCGAGTAGCTGGGACTACAGGCATACACCACCATATCTGGCTAAATTTTTGTACTTTTTGTAGAGACAGCGTTGCGCCATGTTGCCCAGGCTGGTCCCTAGCTCCTGGACTCAATCAATCTGCCTGCCTCAGCCTCCCAGAGGCCTGGAACTACAGGCATGAACCACTGCTCTTGGCCATTTTTAATTTAAGAGACAGGGTCTCCCTTTGTTACCCATGCTGGAGTGCAGTACCCTTACTGCAGCCTTGAACACCTAGGCTCAAGCTGTCCTCACACCTCAGCCTCTCAAGTAGCTGGGACTACAGGCATGTGTCACCATGCCCAGCTAACTGAGCCACCACCATGCCACTGCATGCCAGTTGTGACAAAGTGAGACCCTGTCTCTAAAAAATTATTCAATAAGTAAAATGTTTTTAAAAAGGATTTACTCTGGTCTTCTGAGTCCTTGCTTCGTGGACACTTTCCATTATGCAGCCTGCCACTGATTTCATATAAAAACAAACAAAACCAAAAAAGACCCTTTGCTAAATTATCCCAAGTCTTACAATATGGAAAGATTGAAAATGTTCTCTAGAGAGATGGAGGAAACTGACTGATGATTTCTCTAGATCATCGTGTACCTCAGTGAGTTCCAATGCCCCACCTCCACCACGTAAGACCCTAGGTTAGCCAGGAACACTGGGGAACCCCTTTGTCTCCATCGGCCACACCGGGGCCTGCCTCCACCAAAGGGTAAGAGACCAGTTAAACTTCCCGTGTTGGGAAGGACAATCCCCTCCCTATGGCTGCAAAGGAGGAGCTCAGTGTATCCTTAGGGCAAGAGGCATCTGTGGCCTGGCCTTATACCTTGGGGATCTCTGTCATGCAGGGCCTAGATGCTCAAAGTGGCAGCTGAGAGGTGGGAAGGAAGAGGTGAAGAGAGCCACTGGCAGCCCCGCTTCTAGAATTCGGGATCAGATACCACCAGCCAGCCTAGGATATGCCCGTCACCCAGGCCTGGCTCTTCCTGCAGTGGGCACAGGTCCGGGAGGCTGCTTGTCAGCCTCTAGTAACTTCATTTTCCCCTTGTAGGATGCGCTCCTGGCCATTTTAACCTAATGGGTCAGGATAAACAAGTGCACCTAGGAGCATTTCCTTGCAGGCCGGAGCACCAGGGCTCCCCAGGGAATAAGAAAAGGGCTTCTCTTCTTGCTTATAGGAAAAGACATTTTACTAGGAGAGACACTCTCTGGTGTTCTGAACCGGCAAACACTGGGCCAGGGAGAAAGGAGGCGGAGGCGAGAGAGGAAGGTGGAGGGGTTTCTGCAGGAAGTTGGGACTTCCAACCTCCCTGGTTGCAGGGAGGGATATTTGAAATTTTTAACAGGTGGGCCTGACCGATCAGACCTGTCACCACGGGGCCTCCAGAGTCAGCTCCAGGAGGCCTCCTGCTGGGCCATATCTGTTCCCCCATCCTTGGTTGCAGGACAGTAGGGAGGTGTGGGGGCCCCGGGGGAGGGGCTTGGGCCGGGGCGGCTTACAACCCAGTGTGGAAGCATTTCCATATGAGCACAAGGTGTGGCTGCAGCCCTTCACAGCAGCTGATCATCAGCCCCGGTGGGGTTAGCAGCCCGTGGTCCTTCTGGCCTCTCAGGGTGCCGGGCACTCCCTAAATGCTTATTCCAAATCCATGCTAGCCTCGTGCAGATCCCTGGCAGAATTGCAAACAAAAGATTTGTTTGCAGAATTGCGAAATTCTTCTATCCAGAGCCAGGCAGTGCAGAAATGTCCCGGTGTACGGCGGGGTGGCCTCTTCACCTGCAGTAACTCATGTGCAGTTCTGACATGAGGAGCAAGCAGTTCTTGCTTTATCAGGAGGAATCTTCCTCTCCCTTTATCCCCCTCTGGTTCCAGGATGCCTTGTACATTTCCACCCCCACCGCGGCGCAGCTGGAACACACTGTCAGAATGGATGCCTCATTGCATCAGAAATCCAGAGCTCTTCGTCTGTAAAACAGGAGGGGCCTGGGCTTCTAGAACCACTAGCAGATGTCTCAGTGAAAAAACTCCACACCTGCCCAACTGCCAGCTTCCTTTCTCATTCTTGAAGGCTCCCAGTAACAAGAGCATTAGAAAAATGTGCTGTGTGAGCTGCGGTTTCCACTTTCCCTGAAGCCCAGCTATCTAATCTCCAGGGAGTGAGAAATCAGGCAGCGAGCTGTCTAAGATGGGAGGCAAGAGGTGCCATAGGAGGCCATGTATATGTTGTCCAGGAGGCCTGGTCTCCCAGGACGCCTGCTTCTGCAAACCCAACGGAGGATGATAGCATGGGCCAGCTAAGACTGGTCTTGACAGAGAAGCCCATGAAAATCTGCTGGTTGTTTCAGTCTGAAAACTTCTTTCTGATGATGCTTGAAATGGCAGAGCTTCGTTTAATTATTTTTATGTTTATACATGTTATTGCTTGCATTTTTTTCTTCCTTTTTGAGACAGAGTCTTCCTCTGTCACCCAGGTTGGAGTGTAGTGGCGCAGTCTCCGCTCACTGCAACTTCCGCCTCCCAGGTTCAAGCGATTCTTGTGCCTCAGCCTCTTGAGTAGCTAGCGTTACAGACACACACCACTACACCCAGCTAATTTTTTTGTATTTTTAATAGAGATGAGGTTTCACCACGTTGGCCAGGCTGATCCGGAACTCCTGGACTCAAGTGATCGGCCAGCCTCAGCCTCCCAAAATGCTGGAATTACAGGCGTGAGCCACCATGCCCAGCATGTTTAACACATTATTTTTTACTTCTAATCCATATATATAGTTTTAAAATTCATATATTACAAGCTTTAGTAAAAATTCATAGCCTCGTAGCCTCTTGCCTATCCATCCCTGCCTTCAGGTACTGCTGCCCGGAGTCAGCCACTGTCTGTGACTTTGTACTCCTGTATTTGCAGTAATCATTCCAAATGATAGCTTATAGAGTTGTATCTTTCTAAATTTTAGAAACGATCTCCTGACTTACTGGAAGATGAAGAGGTAGCTTTTTCCTCCTCCCCTCAGGACATGTTCTTCCTCACTAAGGAACAGAGTTCCTATATTTCTTCCTATTTTAGATGCATGCCTTTGATGATAAGATTTGCCATTATTTTATGAGGCACTACAAAAGAACAGAAGTGCAAGTAAAGTAACTATGATGCAAATAAAGTATGATGCAACACTTTCTTATCACATTGACTAAAAAATGTTTTCTGATTTCCAAAATGTTAAAGTGGGAAAGAAACATGCATTTTATTATGAGTTACAGGACAGCGCATCGTCTGATAAAATCCCTGGTCTGTATTTGTATTATTTTGCCTATGTAAATATTGTCCACAGTGTACTGTGATGACATTTCTGCTCATGTAAATATTTTCCCCTCTGGAGTTAATAATTGCCTTGTCTTTTTAATTCATAGGGTTTTTTTTTTTTGGATTTATAAGTAATTCATCCCCAAGCTGTTTTCAGTGTGGCGAACACACTAGTAATCTTGCCACTGCATTTCTCTCCCTGTGGGGACGTCCTCCGGGAACTATCTTTCTGCTTCAAACTCAGGCTGGTTTCTCCTCAGGCCCACTGTAGTTACCAGCCAGAGTCTCCTTCGGCATCCTCCTGGAAATCATTTTTCCTTCTCTCCTGTGTTGGATTCTCTATTTCCTGGAGCTTGTGTCTTCTTTCTTGGTTAATTCTTTGTTTTGTTGGAGCACATCCTCCATAAGCCTCCTGAGAAAAGGCTCACGGCCGGTAAATATTTGGAGACCTTGTAAATTTCCCTTGCACTTGTCTGGTCATAAAACTCAAGTTCAGGAATAATTTTTCTTCATGTTAGAGGCTTTCTTCAAATGTCTGCTGATTTACTGTTGGCACTCAAGTGATGTGTGCATGAGTGAAGCTTGTCAACCAGTGGGCTCATTGTCAGGTGATTCAGTGGTGACCTGGATGTTTCATTAAGAATCCCACTAGCTCATTATCTATAAATCTTTTTATCTCCGACTGGTGAGCTTCCCTAATGATTAATCCTTGAATCTTTGCCCATGGGGTAGAAGCCTCATTGCCAGCATTCTAGGCACTAAGAGGGGGAAGGAGGCTGAGGGGTCCTACAATCCAGAGTGCAGTGGCTCACTCGGGAGTCCCAGCCACTTGGGAGGCTGAGGCAGGAGATCTGCTTGAGATCAAGAGTTCAAGACAAGCCTGGGCAACATAGTGAGACCCCTTCTCTACAAAATTTGAAAATTAGCTGGGTGTGTTGGCATGTTCCTGTGGTCCCAACTACTCAGGAATTTGAGGCTGCAGGGAGCCATGATCATGCCACTGCACTCTAGCCTGGGTGACAGCAAGACAAGACAATAACAATAGCAATAAAGTGCAGACCGTCTTTTAATTCCATTTCTATGGTGTGTCACGTGCCAGGTCTTGAGACTCAAGTGCCTGGTGTCCTTGAGTCCAGCTCCTCTCAGATTCAACCTTTCCTCCTGAGGCTGGGTGGGGACAGTGGCGTGACAGTGCAGCTGTGCATAGGTGTACATAGGGATGGGAAGAAACTTAGAGAGTCTTACAGCTCCATGTACAAATTTTCAGCACATTTGTTTTCAGCACATCTGCACCCGTGTTCTGCACAGAGGGAACTCATTTCTGCTTTTTCTAAGATTCTGTAGTATAGCTGATTTGCTTCTTACAGATTTTCCTCCCGTTGAGCTTAGGTTGCAGCTTTGTCTTCTCTGCTAAATTAGTTCCTTCTTATTCATCTGCTTTTTTTATTTTTGGTTTTCATAATATTGTTAACATTTTTATCTCCTGTTGTCTCTGTGCTATTCTCTCTGTATACTTATGGGTCTAGGCAGTGGTGTGCTGGGAAGTGCTTGACAAAACAGCTCTTGAGGGGAAGGGAGGAACCCTGAGTGTAGCAGTCCAATTTCTGTGGTGTAAATATTCCTAATATGGCTAATTTCAAGCCACCAAAAGGACATCCCTGAACATACAGTTGGAAAGAAAAGCAAAGTAGCACACCATTATCCAGATGGTTTCTGGCTTAAAATGGTTCCACTTAACGATTTTTTGACTTTACGATGGTGTGAAAGTAACGCACATTCAGTACAGTATTCAGGAAATCATATGAGATATTCAACACTTTATTATAAAATAAGCTGTACGTTAGATGATTTTGCCCAACTGTAGGCTAATGTAAGTGTTCTGAGCTCATTTAAGGTAGGTTAGGGTAAGCTCTGATTTCAGTAGGCTGGGTGTATTAAATGACTTTCCGGTGTATGATATTTTCTTTCTTTCTTTTTCTTTGTTTTGAGACGAAGTCTTGGAGTGCAGTGTCACAATCTCAGCTTACTGCGACCTCTACCTCCTGGGTTCAAGCAATTCTCCTGTTTCAGCCTCCCGAGTAACTGAGACTACAGGCACCTGCCACCACACCCAGCTAATTTTTGTATTTTTACTAGAGATGGGGTTTCACCATAATGATCAGGCTGGTCTCCAACTCCTGACCTCAGGTGATCCACCCACCTCGGCCTCTCAAAGTGTTAGGATTAGCCCACCATGCCTGGCCTGGTTTATGATATTTTCAACTTAAAATGGGTTTATCATGACATAAGTCAAGAAGCATCTGTGTAATATTTCCACTAGACACATACAGTAGACATGAGCATAGAAGCAAGTAACTTCAAGAGAATATATAATTATAAAAATACTATGAAGTGACAAGTAGCAAGATTTTATTAGCTTTATTTATTTATTATTTGAGATGGAGTTTCCCTCTGTTGCCCAGGCTGGAATGCAGTGGTGCGATTTCAGTTCACTGCAACTTCCGCCTCCTAGGTTCAAGTGATTCTCCTCCCTCAGCCTCCCAAACTCTTGACCTCAGGTGATCCACCTGTTTCTGCCTCCCAAAGTGCTGGGATTCCAGGCGTGAGCCACCCCACCTGGCCTTTATTAGCTTTATTTTTAACACAATTTTTAAAATTGTAAGCCCATATAGTTTAGCGTTTTAAATAGCTATCTGTAACAACCAGCTAGCCAAATTCCCAACAATTTAACCATCAGTTCTCAAAAGTCAGTGTCAGCTGATCTTAAAGTAGCATTAGGTTTATGCCTTTGTAATGGTTTTCTTATATTTTTAGTATATTAGTCAATTGTTTTTTCCCCCCTCAGAGACACATTCTTGCTCTGTTGCCCAGGCTGGAGTGCAATGGCACAATCTCGGCTCACTGTCACCTCCGCCTCCCAGGTTCAAGTAATTCTCCTGCCTCAGCCTCCTGAGTAGTTGGGATTACAATAATTTTTGTATTTTTAATAGAGTTGAGGTTTCACCACATTGGTCAGGCTGGTCTCGAACTCCTGACCTCGTGATCTGCACACCTTGGCCTCCCAAAGTACTGGGATTACAGATCTGAGCCACTGCGCCCGGCCTAGTCAATTGTTTTTCAATTTATTTCTCTACAGCGTGCAGTCACCTCTCCTCACATATCGAGAACACATTGATAATCCATCCAAAATTCACACTGTCTAGTTGTAGCTCTCAAACTGTGGTGAAGAAAAGATGACACCTCAGTAGAATGAGATAATGCTTGACTTGAGGGATAAATAGAAGGGTTAACATAAAATGAGGTGAGAGGACGTCATCAGTATCCACAGGTGGTCAAAGTGGTGTCAACACTATCGGGCAGGAGGAGATTAATATGCGTACAGCCTTGTCCCAGCAACACAATTGTAGTGTAGTAACTGTGCCAACCTTTTGGTTCCCATTTAATCTCAGCTTTCTTTTTTTTTTTTTTTTGAGACAGAGTTTTACTCTGTCGCCCAGGCTAGGCACAATCTCGGCTCACTGCAACCTCCAATTCCCAGGTTCAAGCGATTCTCCTGCCTCAGCCTCCCAAGTAGCTGGGATTACAGGTGCCCACCACCACACCTGGCTAGTTTTTGTATTTTTAATAGAGACGGTTGTTGGCCATCTCAAACGGCCAGGCTTTCACCATGTTGGCCAGGCTGGTCTCAAACTCTTGACTTCAGGTAACCCACCCATCTCAGCTTCCCAAAGTGATGGGATTACAAGCGTGACCCACCATGCCTGGCTAATCTCAGGTTTTCAGAAGATATCATTTACTGTGTCTATGTCTGTGTCTCTTAGCAATTCTCTGAAGTGGTTCCAGGCAACATCTTACCCTAAACATACATGACCGTGAAGTGTGTGTCTGTATAAGACCAAGTACCTGCATAGAGCCTTTCTTGAGATGAGCTCAAAGCATTTTACCAACAGTGCTTTGTTAAGTCTCACCAAACCTCAATGTGAGAATTCAGGGGGAGCATCATTATTTCTGGTTTACAGATGGCTAAAGCAGAGGCCTTAAAGCAAATCAACAGTAGCTGAGACTAACTTGTTTGTCTGCAAATCCAATGTTCTATCTTTTCATGACAGCAAAATCTTGAGCACCAACTTATATTTTCTGCCTCTATATAGGTAGGGGAAAGGTACAGTTTTATCTGAAATATCAATGAGTTCTTTGAAATCCTAAATTGTCTGATTCTGGTTTTTACCTTTGTTGACCCCTTCATACCTATTCGCATGTGTGGTTTGATAGCATCTCATGGTATTAATACCAAAGACCTACCTAGTTACTTTTAATTGCAATTAAGGTGATTAAAAGTGATTGCACGGCTGGGCACGGTGGCTCATGCCTATAATCCCAGCACTTTGGGAGGCTAAGGTGGGTGGATCACCTGGGGTCAAGAGTTTGAGACCAGTCTGGCCAACATGGTGAAACCCCATCTCTACTAAAAATACAAAAAATTAGCTTGGCATGGTGGCAGGTGCCTGTGATCCCAGCTACTCAAGAAGCTGAGGCAGGAGATTCACTTGAACCTGGGAGATGAAGGTTACAGTGAGCTGAGATTGTGCCACTACACGGCAGCCTGGGCAACAGAGCAAGACTCCATCTCAAATAAATAAATACATGTAATTGCACGAACCACAATTACTTGTGCACCAACCTAATACATTATCCAACATAACTCCCATCTGGCCGTAGAAATAGAAGAGTGTTGAAAACAGAAGGCTGCACCATTTGGGTACAAAGGAAGAAGATCAGGGACTGTGGTTGGGTCTCTGTGTTGAGCAGATAACAAAGCATTAATAATTGCCCAAATAGACAATGGACTTTTTGAGCATTTATTATGTGCAAGATATGGAATTTAGTATTTTACACATATTGTCACATTTAAATGATTTTTATCTTCACAATGACAATTTGTGGTTGGTATTAGTATTCCTGTTTTGCAGATAAAGAAAGTAATGCTTAGAGGGTCTAAGTAAGTTCTACAAAGGCACACAGCTAGTGAGTGCTTGGAACCAAAGGCTGTCCAGCTCTAGGTTCATGTGCTTGTGGGGGCTATTGTCTTGCCTTTCTGCTCCATCTTTTGGTAACACAGCTGGGAATTGGTGTAGGGATGGACCTGGCACCCAGCAGAGTCCTAAACCAGGGTTCTCCTAACTGGATCTAGCAGAAGAACCCTTTCTTCCTTGGTCACAGAGTCATTCGACTGTTTCCCCAGTGAGGTGTGCTGCCATGTCTACTGCCCTGTGAAGAAAGCTCTCGGTAGGAGGAGGGAATGAAATCCACATGCAAAGAGAAAAGCAGAGATTATGATGGGGAGGCTGGTGTGGTGGTTCGCGCCTGTAATCTCAGCACTTTTGAAGGCCGAGGCGGGTGGATCACTTGAGGCCAGGAGTTCAAGAACAGCCTGGCCAACATGGTGAAACCCTGTCTCTACTAAAAATACAGAAAAATCAGCCAGGTGTGGTGGCGCATGCCTATAATCCCAGCTACTCAAGAGGCTGAGGCATGAGAATTGCTTGAACCTGGGAGGCAAAGCTTGCAGTGAGCTGACATCGTGCCACTGCACTCCAGGCTGGGAGACAGAGTGAGACTGTGTCTCAAAAAAAAAAAAAAACTGATGGAGAGAATTCTGATGGCATTCAAATCCTTGACTTCAATCCCTGACCCTGTTATCTAAACTAGCGTGAGTTCAGCTTTTGCCACTAGGCTACTGGGCGTGTCCTGAACAACACAGGGTTAATATACCCCACTATCCAGCTGCCACCTGTACCAAGTTGACCAGGATAGGAGTTCACCACTGGGTCCCTTGGGCTTACCCCAGTCTGTGTCAAAGCTTTAGGTACATAAACTTTCCCCACAATACAACCCTTCTTCCCCACCCACCCTGGGTTTTTTTTTTTTTTTTTAGTTAGGGGCCTTGCTCTGTCACCCAGGCTGGAATGCAGTGGCACAATCATAGCGCACTGCAGCATTGAATTCCTGGGCTCACGTGATTCCCCCCACTTCAGTGTCCTGAGTAGCTGGGACAACCAGTGCACACCACCATGCCCCACCCCTTCTTCCACTTTGAAATACATTCTCTGTCGCACCCATAAGATTCTTCTTCATCTTGTTACTTGGCTCAAGCCTCCTGATGCGCATACCGCACAGTATGTAGTAACAACGTGGACATCTTAGTGTTGACAGGCATTCATATTTCTACCTCAGGAGGCAGGAGAGCAGTCATGGAACTAACAAATGTGAACAATACAATGGCATTACTGACTTCAGCTGGGAGTCCCCAAACTGTATGATTTCGCAGGCCAGATTATTATGAATTTTTTGATTGGGTGGGGGTGGGGAGAACATCACAGAGCTGCCAACTTTTTATTTTGTCAAACGGGGCTAGTAGACTTAAATTTATCCTTCCCCAACTCTTCATTTACTTAACAAGGCTAGAAAATACTCATCTGTAATCCCTGAGGTTAGGCAGCCTCATCAAGTCACTGGAATAATATAAAAGGTCACATGAACCCTTCCACTCCACTTCACTTGATACCTTTGGCTACTGTCTTAGTCCATTTGTGCTGCTGTAAAGAAATACCTGAGGCTGGGTAATTTATGAAGAAAAGAGGTTTATTTGGCTCACAGTTCTGCAGGCTGTACAAGAAGCATGGAGCCAGCGTCTGTCTCTGGGGAGGGCCTCAGGCTGCTTCTACTCAGGGCAAGAGGCAAAGGGAAGCTTGTGTGTAGAGATCACATGGTGAGAGACAGCAAGAGAGGGTAGAGGTACTGGACTTTTTACTTAACAACCAGCCCCTCTGGGGACTAAGAGAACGAGATCTCACTCATTACCAAGAAGTCAGCACCAAGCCATTCATGAAGGGTCTGCCTCCGTGACCCAAAATACTGCCTATTAAGCCCCACCTCCTCACATCACCACATTGGGGATCAAATTTCAATATGAGATTTAGAACAGTCAAAAGACCATATCCAAACTGTAGCAATTACCTTCCAAAATTTAGAGGGAAGCATATGGAGACCGTCAGTTGACCTCGTTGGTAATATTTTTTTTAATTAGCTGGAAGCTAGAAAGGGCAAGAAGGGGTGAAGAGGAAGCTGTGGCCATGGAGGTTAATGTGGTCTGAGCTTGGGGTAGGTGTGGGGAGTGGAGGCTGACAACAGGTACAGCTTGTATTGCAAGGGCTGATAGCCCAGGAGCTAAGGGAGGTGGGAGAATCTCCAGAGCCTAGTTCCCACGTGGGCTTCTCTGACGAGCTCTGGAATGAAGTAGGCATGGTCAGTCGTTAAGGCTTTAAATCCCTTGATGTCAGGCCTTGAGAGACTGTGATTTCTCCCCACATCACTTCCCCTTAACCAAGTAGTAAACTACATTTGGCCAAAATTGTGCCTTTAGGACAATAGCCAGAGCATGACTCAGAGCAAACCTATGGCAGTCACGCTAACACTGCACATAGGACCAGACACAGAGATAAAGCCTCTTCAGTGTGCACAGTATCTGCATCTAAGCAAAATAAGTTTATAAGAATTCCTTAAAACCGCCTCCAAGGAAATTGAAAGTTTCTAGTAAGCAAAGCACAGTGAAATGGAAATTAATTGTACAGTACCCATTACCTCTAGTTTAACGTGAGGTTGATAAGCTCTTTACTTACTGTACCACCTGTTTTATTTTAATGAAAGTAAAAATTAGCTATTAGAGCTTTTGTGGATTCATTTACAGTCATTTACAGTCCCAGCTGTATTTCTTTGAGATGGATTTAAGTTCCTGAGTCCCCAGTTCTCTGGCTGAGGTAGTGGTGGTGGGCTGTGTCAGTCAGGCAGCCCTTTGATTGGGGAATGTGGTCAGTGACCTTCAAGATGGCCTGATGGTCCCCTCCTCCTGGTGTTCATCCCTTGGTGAGGTCCCGTCCCACACTGTGGCAGGGTTGCTCTACGTGACCAGTAGGACACAGCAGAACCAAGTGGAGTTTATTTTTAAGATTAGCTCTCATGTTCTCCCTCCCTCTCTCTTTCCCCTCATCTATCAGATCACTAATTCTCAAGCCATCTGTCATGTCACAAGGATAAGCAGACAGTCTGTGGACAGGCCATGGGGACTCTAGCCAACAGCCAGTGAGGGCCTGGAGCCGTGAACAACACTGTGAGCACACTGGGGAGTGGCCCCTCCAGCCCCAGTTGAGCCTTCAGGTGACTGCAGCCCTGACTTGACTGCAACCTTGTGAGAACCCCTGAGTCAGCAACACCTTGCTAGCTCACTCCCAGTTTCCAGACCCTCAGATGCTGTGAGAGATCACATGTTTGCTGTTGCAAGCTACTGTGTTTGGGGGTAACTTGTTACACAGCAATAGCAGACCTAATACAGAGAGGAAAGATAGTATCTTCCTGCCTCTTTCAAGAGGAGGCCCTCATTACTTCTGCAGGGAGAACTGTCCATGTCCCTGATGAGAGTGGTTGGGGAATTCCCACTTCCTTTGCTAAACTGGGGGTACTGGTATTTTGAATTAGATATAGAAAGAAATTTTGCCTACATTAATTGCTGCATGCTTGTAACCCTTGTTATTTGGAGGCACGGATCATGAACCATACACAGAATCTACAGGGTGACGCAGCTCAGTTCTCCTTGTCCCTGTTCCATCTTGGAGGGGACAGCGGGAAACATGTTTGTGCACTTGTAAGCTTTTGAAACTGGTATAAATGAGGAAAAATAAGCTTTATTTCTTATTATAAACACAAAGTACCTGTTGTGTAAAAAATAAAAAGGCAAAACCATTCACCACCAATGATTCCACCATCTAGATACAAATACTGTTAACAACTGGAGCATATCATACTCCTATCCTGGTATATATATTTTACACAAGTAGGTAATATAATAAGTGCTATTTTATGACTTTTTCCATTAAATGTATTATGAGCCTGTGTCTATGGGACTAATGTATCCTGTCATCTGCAATTATAATTTTAAATGGTTGCATGGAACCCATTATACAGATGTATCATAATTTCTTAAGCCAGTCCCCTTTTGCTGGATGTAAATTTGTTTCCATTTTGCTATCATAAGGATTGCTAAGAAGAATATGCTTGTAGCAAATATTTATACCTATCTTGACTTTCCTTCTTATGATAAATTATTAAAATAGAATGATTAGACTAAAGCATATATACATTTTACTTTATTTTATTCATTTATTTTGAGCAGAGTCTCACTCTGTTGCCCAGGCTGGAGTGCAGTGATGTGATCTCAGCTCACTGCAACCTCCGCCTCCCAGGTTCAAGCGATTCTCCTGCCTCAGCCTCCTGAGTAGCTGGGATTACAGGCACCCACCACCACACCAGGCTAATATTTGTATTTTTAGTAGAGGTGGGGTTTCACCATGGGGTTTCACCAGGCTGATCTCTAACTCCCGAGCTCAGGTGATCCATCTGCCTCAGCCTCCGAAAGTGCTGGGATTACAGGCATGAGCCACCATGCCTGGCCTAAAGCATATATACATTTTAAATGCTTTCCCACATGTTTCCAAATTCCCTTCCAGAAAGGTTGTACCCATCTATACTCATTTAAATGTATTTGTCTACTTCCTTGTACCCTTGCCAGCACTGAGTAATAATTTTTAAAAAGTCTTTCTGGCCTTGTATTTATATGGAAAACACAGGGATTTTTCAAGAAGTCTAGCTTACATTCAAAAATTGGCAGCAGCTGGCTAGGCACAATGGCTCACATCTGTAATCCTAGCACTTTGGGAGGTTGAGGCTGGAGGATCACTTGAGCCCAGAAGTTTGAGTCTAGCCTGGTCAACATAGTGGGACCTTGTCTCTACAAAAGATATAAAAATTAGCTGGGTGTGTTGGTGTGTGTCTGTAGTCCTAACTACTCAGGAGGCTGAAGTGGGAGAACCCCTTGAGCCTGGGAGGTTGAGGCTGGAGTGAGCCATGATTGCACCACTGTATTCCAGCCTGAGCAACAGAGCAAAACCCTGTCAGAAGGAGAGGAGAGGAGAGGGGAGGGG
>CAUYQU010089399.1:0-90111 GCA_963574635.1 Cheracebus regulus
GGAGATAGCATGGGGAGAAATGGCAGATATAGGTGAAGGGGAGGAAGGCAACAAATTACACTGCCACATGTGTACCTATGCAACAATATTGTATGTTCTTCACATGTACCCCAAAACCTAAAATGCAATAAAAAAAAAAAATAAAATAAAAAAAATAAATAAAAAAAAAAAAAAAGAAGAAGAGACACTGGAACACAGAGACACAGGGAGAACATCATATGAAAAGGCAGAAGGTGGAGTTATGCAGCTGCAAGGAACACCGAAGGTTGCCAGCCAGCCACAGAAACCAGAAAAGTCAAAGAAGGGCTCTCCTTCAGGTTTCAGATGGAGCATGGTCCTGCAGACATGCTGATTTCAGACTTCTAGTCTCTAGAACTGTGAGACAATAAATGTCTGTTGTTTTAAGACACCCAGCTGTGGTGCTTTGTTTTGGTAGCCTTTGGAAACAATACATATGTCTACATAGTGTACCACTACCTTATACCTCATTTTTGTTGCCCTTATTGCTATTGCTTGTTCACCTCCTGCCACTGGCTCCCCGCCTTCCAGAAGGCAAACACCAAATGAGTATGGATCTTTTTGGTCTGTCATCTAAAAGAGTTCCTAGTACACACTAGATATTTAGTAGATGCCTGTTAATTAAAATAATCCTCAGATACATTTCTTCATCATTTAATTTAGTTGCTCTTCATGCTTTCACCAGCTTTTTTTTTTTAATCTAGTGTTTTATTATTTACAGTAATGGGCAATATAGGTGGCAGGGATAATTTTTATTTTTTTGAGACAGGGTCTTGTTTTGTTCCTCAGACTGGAGTACGGCGACATGATTATAGCTCACTGCAGCCTCTAACTCCTCGGCTCAAGCAATCTTTCCACCTAAGCCTCATGAGCAGCTAGTACTACAGGCATGCACCACCACACCCAGCTAACTTTTAAAATTTCTGTAGAGACAAGGTCTCCCTATGTTGCCCAGGCTAGTCTTGAACTCCTGGGATCAAGCAATTCTTCCACTTTGGCCTCCTAAAATGCTGGGATTACAGGCGTGAGCCACCATGTCTAGTCAGGAATAATTTAAATAACCACTAAATTCCAATTTAACATCTCTTCCTGAATTAAATATTTCTACATAATTGCGAAAAAGTAATGAGGTTGACTGTTTATAATTTCTTTTCATTTCCCCTAGCCATGCTTCTGTGCAGACGCTATTGAATGAGTAATCAAGTCAGACACCAGGAGAGAATAGGAAAAACTTTAGATAATCAGCCTTTCAGCAATGGAGAGTTGAATGAACATAAATTGTTTAACTCACTAAGCAAGTGTCTATAAAATAATCATTATTTATAATAATCTTCTAAAACCATTAATCCCAATCTTAACGACCTGTCCGCCAACCCATCCAAAGTTCTCAACTTTCAATTATTAAGAACATTCAGTTATTTCTGTTTAGGAAAGATAAATTTCTTCCCTTGAGTTCAATAGTTTAAAAGCCCCAAATTAGTTTATCCAGCTTAACTAAACTCATCTATCAACAGCCATAAAACCTGTGAAGTTTGACAGCTATTGTTCATTTGCTAATGTAAGTTTTTCTAACAGGATAAAACATCTCCCTATGCATTTATATTAGCCCTTATCAGTGAAATTTTTCTCCCTCCAGACACTAACCTCAAACCTTGAAATTAATTGTGCTATGAAAGTGCAAATGCCAATTGCTTTTAAATGAGAGGTCAGTCTTCAGATTACTCCCCTTCCTCTTCTTTTTTTGTGCATGGTGAGACCAAGGGAGGAAAAAGTCTTAATCATAAAATCTTCCCTTCCAAAAGCAACCCTTGATTAACACAGTTCTACTATGTCATAGTGCAGAGAGAAGGGATGATATTAGTGAGAGACATTCTCACTAGGTAGAAAAAAGTAGAATCTCTTAGGAAAAAAAGGAAAAAAGAGAAAAGCAAAAGTGAACCGAGGTTTTTCACCTTTTCCATCTGCTATAACATAAAAACTTGGAAAAGACACTCATATATAACCAGAAAGATTAGAGAGAAGCTAAAAGCAGACAGGGCTTGTAACCAGATTTATATTTAAAAGTCTAAACAAGGACGGAGAAGCACGGTGCTATTGTACCAACGTGGAGTGGACACAACAATCGATATGGCAGCCCATCACATCTGAGCAGAGAGAAGGCCTGAGTAAGCCCAAGTTGCCTCAATTCTATGTGCGGGGTAAAGTTTCATAAGTTCCTGTGGAGTTCCACTGATGAATGTAAAGTTCTCCAATAGTTTCCAGGTTTGGCAAGGGGCAATGTCATTGACTGCATAGTAAGACTCCACAGAGTAGACAGCCTTAGCTTGGAAAAAAACAGAGGATGTGGCTGACACTCAAGCAATGACAGTTTAAGCCAATGACAGTATCAGTCCTACCATGTTAGCAGGGGTTGGAGGTTCTGGAGCTGGATTCTCAGGCCTTCACCTTGTTGAGAACAGACAATACATGGTACAGTAGAGCCTGATGTAACACAGAGACAAGTCAAGATTATCATGCCTCAACTGGAGGTCAGCAGGAACCAGCAGAGGGTATTTTGTGGACCAGCACTATTTTCCCCATGGCAAGAAATCACATTAGCTTCCTGTGTGTGTGGACATCTTCTAGGGAAGAAGGAGGGCATAAACAATGCTTCCATAGAGATTCTGGATTTTTAGTTCATTAAATACTTGCAAACGTAAAGCTTTTTTGTTTCTTTTGTTTCATTGTTTCCTTTATTAAGAACAGGAATCAATACAGGGAATGCCTAAATCAGTTATAGGAACTGAAGACGTCAATGTTATTATGCGCATCTGAATCATATGTGCAAATACTCCATTTTTTTTCCAGAAACTTAGTTCTTTAAAAGATTGGTTAAAATAAAGTTTCAACAACTGAAAAGACTGACATCAATTTAATAAGACAGCATATGAGACTACAGTGTTGAAATAGTATAAATTATATTAATCATTCTATATGTTGGCCAAAAAAATAATTATCTGTACACATTTAAAATATTCTTTAAAATTAATAACTGGAAATACAGATACCATTTAGACTTCACATTTTAGAATAGAAAAGATATATATGAAAACAACTTTTATTGGTAGTTTTCAATGTTGTATAACGAGTCTGGAAAGGAATTAAAATTCTTTATTTGGTAAATTACTTGTGTATTACTAGGACAGTGAAGTCAAATTGACAATTTGACCAATTCTCAACAGGCAATAGCATTTTCCTATAGGACTTCCAAAACTGTAGTTAATGTTTATATTCATAATTTGGGCATACATCTGTTATTTACTTATGATTTTCCAGGCATACTAACTTTTTTCTGTACTCACAAACTAAACATTAAGAAGCCTGTGGAGTAGAAATGAATATAGATAGCTGGTAGATATTCTTCAAGTTTGAAATGAAAAATTCCTCAAGAATTTTTTTTTCTATTATGTTTTTGGACAAAAATACTGAGTTGGTTAGGTATAACTTTTAGCTTCAACAAAAAAATATTCATTTGTTTATAAGACAAGATGGAAGTGAAAGGTAATACAACTACTTTCTAAAATAAAATTATAGATTGGACTGACACTGGCTGCACAACTAAATAAATTAATCCTATTACAACACATAAAATTATCTTCCATATATTATGAACTGACATTCAAATCCAGAACTCTCACATAAATTAAATTCCATGTTAACAGAATTTATATTTATTATACAGAAATAGTTATTATAAATATATTTTATATGACATCAACATTTGTTCTTTCCTTGATAAACAGTGAGAATTATTACAAATGAAGACAATGTATAAGGGACATTAAATCAGCTTTAATCCCATTATTAAGAAATCCATATAGAATTGGATTAAGACAACAAGACATCATGCCTAACAAATGACAAATACAATATACCAACTTGAAATGCCTATTTGAAATAAGATTGTCATTGAAATCAGTTACCACATGGAAAAGGTGTAGTGGCATCCAACTAACAGCAAATACTAATATCAGTATGGTCAGTCTGTAGAAAACACTTCGAGATCTCTTTTTTATTCTTGTAACAGAGTGTTTTACTCTCAGTTCATGAACATCTGAATTATCTTCAGGTTTTATCTCAAAGCAAGTGGGGACCCTTGGTATGAACTTATTGGATGAAGAGAGCTGACTTCTTACAGAACCAAAGTTTTCCGGAAGTATTCTGGAGTGGGTCTCTTGAGAAGGTCTTTCTGGAGCAGGTAACACACACGCTGTCTTCTTGCTATATCTTCTTCTGTGTTTTTTGATGAATGAATAACTCCATTTGTGGCTGCCAGAGAGTTTCACCTGAGGCCCACCCTTTTTGGATGGATGAAGAGTTAAGTTGATCATCTCATTTTCTTCAAGTCTGTTTTCTTTGTTGGACAATCCACAGCTTATACTTCTGCAGACACTGGTATGACTTACAGTAAGACAAACTAAGGGCAGAATATACTGAACTAGCAATAAAGAGATAGTAAAGGCAATTCTGTATGAATCAGATGGCCAGGACTCAACACATAAATACCTGCTGCTCAGTAACGCTGAACCAAACGTTTCCTGAAGTTCCACAAGACTATGAAACACTGGAAGGGGAGAACAAATTGCAAAACCTAGTGTCCAGACAGTAGCTATCAGAAAGTAGCCATGGTTTGCTGTTAAATTATTAGACATAGGATGTTTTATCATATGATACCTGACAATGGCAATTGATATTAAAATTAAAGTTGAAACCAAAACTGACACACATTGAAGAAAAGGCATAATATGGCACATGACTTTGCCAAACATCCACTGATCTAGCAAGACAGAGGTCAGCGTGAAAGGTGAGCAAAACAGCACAACCAAGATATCAGAAAACGCCAGATTTCCTATGAGGAAGTTTACCGTAGTCTTCTGATTACGCTTTTTCATGAGAGCCATTAAAATAAGTAGATTCCCCATAAAGCCAAGAAGACTTACAAATGTATAGAGCCCAATCAGAAAATACTGTAAGTCATCTACACTGCTTTTATAGTCATCCCAGACTGGGAAATCAGAATTCCGAGTGGCGGCAGTATTATTCTCTGTGGCAAGTGTCTTGTTATAATACTCATTGAGCTCTAAATCCATATTATAGTCCTGCCTGGAATAAAAAGACATTTGTTAGAAATCTAAAAAAAATTACATGACTCCTTTAAATGAATCTATTCAGAGGGAAACTAAATTTTACAATAAGCTCCCATGACCTTATTAATCTCCTAAGAAAGTTTATGAAATCTATAACTGGTTCCAAGTGCAGTGCAAATATCACCCAATAATGATTATAGTGAGTTTAATCTTATCATTACTTCTAAGATATATTAACTTGTGTTAAAGTAGTAGACTGTGTTTTTAAAATTTATGTAGTACATAACATAAGGAAAGAAAAAGGCAAATGTAGACAAGAACTTCAAGATACATAATTTACACTTGCTCATTAATATTATTCTGCAAGTCAAGAGACCTGGTGCATAGTTTAGTCACATAATCTTATCTTAAAAATTCCTTTCATCTTTATCTCAAGCTAGGCCAAACTTAAAACTCACCTGTCCTGGTCAACTCAACTGCACATGATCTCCTCTTCGGAACTCCTGTTACATTCTGTTTACAGTTGTCTGATGCTGCGTATCATAATCTGCTTTCATGGCATCATAATGCCTACCAGTCTACCTTGTTGATTTACAAGCAATGGAAAAGCAGAAACTATCTCTTACACACTTTGGTTTCCATCCCAGTACATGGCATAGTAACTTTACCACTGCAGGTATTAAATAAATGTTTATGAGAGAATAAAAAATTCAAACAAAACTCTAGAAATAAATATCACCTAGTTCACACAGTGTTCAAATTTAAACTCCTTGAGAATAGTATCACTAGCTCATGACCTAGATGCATATAGTAGGCACTCATTAAATGTGTTTATCAAGCTGTACTGTTGACTGTGTGAACACAATGCTGGATGATGAAATCTTTCTGTGACCAGTCCTCAATCCTTTGAGATATGCCAGATTATCTCTGATCAGGACAACCACTGATGGAGTAGCAGTGCTGTCAGTGTTTTTTAAAAACAAACAAACAAATTTCACCTGTTTATGAATTTTAAAATTGTGTATAGATTTTGGCTTACAAATGAATCAATGAATTCATTAAGAAAAACATTATACCTTCAATGTAAATGTAGATGTGATATTAATATATTTCCCCATAATAAGTTTTTTCATTTCAAATAAAATTAATGTCATACCTCAATGGCATTATGTATTTACCTCTACATATTATATTTTTGATGGTACTGCCTGATGAAGCACTAAATTGCCTAAAACATACTAATAAAAGGCAAAAAGACCCCCTCCTCTCCTTTAAAAAAAATAAGCACTTTCATTTTTTAAAAACTTTTTTATTTTTCTTAGAAACAGGGTCTCATTCTGTTGCCAAGGCTGGAGTGCAGTAGTGCAATCACATCTCATTGTAACCTTGAACACCTGGACTCAAACAATTCTCTCATCTCTGCCTCCCAACAGCTGGGACTACAGGCACTTTCCACTACAAATGGCTAATCTTTCTATTTTTTGTGGAGATGGGGTCTTGCTATGTTGCCCAGGCTGGTCTCAACTCCTGGACTCAAGTAATCCTCCCACCTTGGCCTCCGAAAGTGTTGGGATTATAGGCATGAGCCACTGTGCTCTGCCACTTTCATTTTTTTTTAACAAGAATTTCCTACAGAAAACACAAACCAGCAAGCAAATTAATTCCAATAAGTATATTTTCATAGAGATTGTGATATATATGTATTTAGATAAGCACTTTTGTTGCCTATCAATATGTTTATCTACTTATTTCTAGACCCATAATTGAATAATTATACTAAAACTACAAAAAATTAACTATTTAAATTAATAGTAAAGACTGTTATCTTTAATTTATGAGAGACCTACAGGTTCTGGTTCAATAAATTTCTAAACAGCAAATACTATTGTGTACATACATTCATTACAGATAAGTTTAGCTTCACTTCTTTACATAGGAAGTTTCAAACAGAATCATTGTTGTGCTATGAGAAAAGTTACAAGATTTTCACAACTTCTACAAGTGATTTTATGTTGACCAAATTACTTTCTGGAATCTAACTACATCCTTTTGAAGGATAAGTTAATTCAAAGACTCAGGATTGTATTCATTCATTCTTAGACCCTAGCCAACAATATACATTGATATTGCCTCAGTGAAAAAGAACACCTGATACAAAAGTGACTCGCATGACCTACTGAATCATATTATTCATCATATTCCCAGTCAACAGCCTCTCAGCAACTACTCTGGATAGGTCAGCCAGCAGGCTTCTAATCAAAACAGCTTTGACGGGTGCTTTTGCCTAATTTCCTGAGTTCTGATGACCCCCTGGCTCAATTCAGCTTATTCAAGATCCTATTTATACCTATAATGTGTACAGGCTGTTTGTAACTGCAATCCTGCTTAGTTGTTCTTCTCCTGACTTTCTTGAGTCAACCCTTTTCTTCTAACTTTGTGGCAGGTCAGTTGTTACTGATGACCTTTCCTTGTATTACCTAAGCAAGAATAAGAGAGAAATTGGACAGCCCCTTCTACAATGGCTTTGTGCTTTTTTGGAACACGTAACTGTGGATGATATTTAATGTAAAATTTCCGTCCAAAAGTTTTTGAAGAAAGAGAAGATGCAGCACAATTTGTGGTAATAGAAACAATGTGGTTTTGAGTCTAAAATTCAGATTTCCTCCAATCCATGTGGTTAGACCTCTCTATTAGATTCTAATGGAGGTAAAAGTCTTAATTATTTGTATTCTCGCAATGATGTGTAATAAAGCATATTACACACAGTGTATGCTAAGTAAATGTTCGTTACCAATCATTTATGAAAAGCAGTTTAGTTTCCCTGGCTTTAAAATAACAGAAATGAATCATCCTGGCAATGTGGGAAAATTCAGGATACAGTATGACTATATATTTGTGTGTGCATATATATGTGTGTACATGTATGTTTATATATATATTTATAGAGAACCAGTGAAATTATGGATGTTTTAAATGGCCTCAAAATGCAATGAGGAAGAGATACCTAGATAGACAATAGAGTTTAGCACTTTAAATATTTCATTTGGATATCTTCACTGATAAAGGCTATCACACAAGCAACATGAAACTAAAATTCCAAGACATACTTACAACATTTAAAAAATGTCAATGAAAAAATAAGTACATCAGATTCCACAACTGTGCAATCTGTTATTAAAACTTTTATTTTAAATATATGCACATAAAATATTGAATGCATTAAGTTATAAAACCACATCCCCTCAGTAAGAAGATGAAAGAAATGCCATCCTGAGTATTCATTGGACGCTAGAGAAAAAACTGAGGATGCTTCTTTCATTCCTTAAAATATTTCAGCATTTTAAGAAAGTGAATAATTTATATATAATTTTAAAAGGTAGGCCCCTTTTATTAATGAGTAGCTAAGAATAATTAGTTGTTCATTCTTTCATTCATTCAAGAAGTATTTATTGATCCTATATTCTGCTAGGTGCTCTGCTCTGCTGTAAGCATAAAGATGACTAATGCAAGGCACTATGCAAAGAATATTCTATGATGGATTAATTCAATTTCACACTCTGAGTAACTGTAGATTGCTGAGATATAAAAGGCCCAAAATTGGATGATGAATTAATTAATAAATGAATGGCATTCTCTTGACTGCCAGTAATATATTATTTCACTATAGCATGGACACTTGTTGCTGAATATAATTAATACTTTATGTAGCTACTGATAGATTAATTAGCAAATTAAAAAAATTGTGTCAGCATTCATTCATTCATTCAACATTCATTTATTCATTTTATTTTGGTGTGACTGTAGTCAACTTTCTCCTGCTCTCCTTCCAGCCCCACACCACACCACCTACCACATAAATATACAAACACATACACCTAATATATATTGTGCACAAAATGAACATTCTGTGATTCTTTGTTCCAATGAAGGAAGAATTTCTTCTTACAACTAAATAACGAATATTGAAAATGCTGGCGGTTGGGTGGGGGGTGTGGACATGCAGTTTTTTTTTTTTTTTTAAGTGCCTCCTGATAGCCAGGGGACAGTTTAAACATTAGGAAAAATTTGTTCAATCAGATTTAAGTTGAAAATCTAAGGTACAGGAATGCTCTTTAAATAAAAACACAAACAAACAAAAAAGCATGATTTCTTGCCTTAAACTTACCCTTTCCCTTCCTTTTTCCTGAAAAATACAGTGAGCAGACCTACAATGGAAATGCAAATACATTTAATAACCCTCTACTTTTCAACAAGTGTTGTTATAAATGGTGTACATTTTTATGCAACATATTTTATCCATAATAAATGTAATGATATATGTGAACCTTCTCAGATTGCTGCAAAAATTATAAAATACAACCAGAGAAACAATATTTTAACACAGAATATTATGTGATAAGAAATCTGAAATCGACAGCATGAAACTTTTATTATACCTAATTACTATTTTTACTTATTCTCTTTTATATTAGTTGTATCTCCCACCATCGAAATTTCCATGCTGAAACACAGAACTTTAATCTCTGAGTAAAAAGTGTGAAAAATGAAAGTTCTTTATTAAATTATGACAACTTACATACAATGTCTTCTTAAAGGTTTATTGGAATTTTCTTATAAATTCTTCTATATCTGACACCTAGACAAATGAAACCTTCTGAATAGATCGTAAGTATTTTAAGAGAGTAGATAGTTCTTAAGAATAATAGGAGGAACTCCAGGGAATTCAAAGGATATTAAAAGTCTGACTTGTACATTTAAATAAGGTTTCTTTGTTCGAGTAATTTCTTGCCTTATGAAAATACACATCATTCTCACAAAGGATGCCAATCACACCAAAGAATAAAATATATGTAATTATTTTTCTCCTGCAATGATAATTTATCAACTATTGTCTATTTTGCTGTGATCGTGGAACAGGAGCATGATTCCATGTTCTCAAATATTCCCATGGTTTGTTCTTAAAGCCAGAATATGCCACAATTTGAACTGGAAAGATAAATACAGCTCTGCTCAGCTGACAAACACAGGCATGCACCACTCTCCCTTCCAAATTCTAACGGCAGAGTTTCTCTTCCCTTGAGAAATCTGAAATCTAAAATTGCATTCGGACTGCAAAATTCTGCTGAAAGAGCCTTAGGCCATTTTCCACGGCTGATGGTAAAATCGTTTTGGCTTTGGTCCAACACAACGCCTCAGTTCCCTTAAAAGATTAATTAAAGGTCTGTGAACTTGGAAAAAAGAATTCCTGTTTCTGGAATTCGAGTTCTATGGATGTTTGTTATTGCTTGCATGTGTCATATGAAGCCACCTTGCAAAGAGGAGCGCAAACCTTGGAGCGCAGCTGCCTGCCGGGCTCGGGTCAGTGCTGGACCGCTCGCGACAGCTGGACGGCCTGAGTGGCCCCCCGCGGGCTGCGCCCCTGGCCTCGCCAGAGACCCGCTAGGGCTGAGCCCTGACCCGGTCACCCCTCGGGCTGCCGTTCCCAGCTCCGGACGCCTTCTTGGCGGCAGCCAGGGCGCGTCCAGCCGGGGACAGCGCTCCGTCCATTCTGCGCCCCCTCCCCAGGAGGCTCCTCCGCGGATCCCCTACACTCTCCTCCCGGGTTCGGCCCTCACCTGCTCCACCCGGGTGAGTTGGGATCTGGAGGGAGCTGCTCGGCATAAAGAATTCAGCCCAGTACCCTCTCCGCTGTCTCTTCACTCCTGACAATTGCCTAATCCGCCACCCTAATCCCCATTTTTCCAGCCGCGCTCCCTTCAGCTTCCTTACCCTGCCCTCTTGGGACCCCCAACAACGCCCCGGCACCAGAGACGGGTGCGGGCTTCCAGGGACCTGCGCAGATTCGCAGCGCGCGCTGGGACCCGCCACGGCCCCTCGATGCAGGCCTACCCGGCTCGGCAAGGGGTGACAGGGAGAGGCGGGAGCCGGTACCTCGGGGCGCCCAGACCGCTGCAGGCCCTGGGCTCCCGGGAGCGCTGCCCAGCGCGACTGCTCCTGCACCCCGCGGCGGCGGCGGCAGCAGGAGCAGGACCTGGAGGCGGCGGTGGGAAGAGAGGGTGGGGGTTTAAAGGCGTCTGGAGAACACGTGACTGTTCCGGGGACCCCCGAGACCCTGCTCCAGGGCGCCTGCTCCGCGCCAGGCTCTTCCACAGCCTGGGGCCGGGGACATCTCAGCCCTACGTCGCTGTTTCGTGGCTCTAGGGAAAAGCGACAGGGCCCGGGATGTCGCCCCTTCACCCTGGCCTCGGGTCCCAGGCCGACCAAGTTAACTTGATGGGCAATCGATTTTGCCAGTCCAGCCCCCAGCCCTGTGTAGTGAACTCTGAGAAGTCTTGGAGTGGTGTGAGAGTGGCCGTGCCTCTAAGTGTTTAGGATTCCTGAGAGCGAGCTTCGAGTCTCAGGTTTTATCTTTGGGAGGAAAAGAAAAATAGTACACAGCTCTTTCTTTGCACCTTTTTTACAGTAAGGAAGCGTGGAGGTGGGGAGGTTGACATACTGTTCAGGAGTGGCAAGGGAGTCTGCAGGGATGCGGAATGGAAGGGAAGTGTCCCCACTCCGAGGAGTGGCAGCTGTGGGTGTGGGCAAGTGGCGGGAGCAGGGGAGTGAGGCTAAAATGAAATCAAAGCTCCTCAAAACTATATTCAATAGCAAAGAAAAGAAGAAAGGCTAAAAACAAGTTGTCATAGGTTAAAAAAAAAAAAAGACGGGAAAAAAGCCCAGACAAAAAAAGAAGAAGAAAAAAAACCTGTCCTCCTGTTCCTTCTCAACATGATTTCCAGCCCTAATGTTTCCAAATCTGTATTGCGCAGGTTTGCTTTATTTTTAGCTAATCATTAGTTGGCAGGTACTTTAAGGCTTGCGTGTGTATGTGTGTGTGTGTGTGTGTGTGTGTGCGTGTGTGCGTATGAGAGAGAGAGAGAGAGAGACAGAGAGAAAGGGAGGAGAGAGAGACTGGGGAGAGGTCTGTGTGTTTTTGGACATAGCTGTGCCATGAGAAAGGGTGTAGTTATTGTACACTTTAATACTGAGAGCTATTATGTAACAGACAGCATCTCCTGCTGAGCAGAGTCCTGTGGGACCAGCTCTCTATAAACCGAAGAGAACTCTACCCCTTGGGAGCAATGTGACTTGTAATCTAACATCTGGGGCAGCCATTACTGTTACACCAGAGGTCAAAGAAAATTTTTTGTGTGTCCTTTCTGCTGAATTTTAGCATTCAATACTTAGGGGATCTGCATAGACTGCCATTTCATCAGTCGAAGAGTCATCCAAGAGCTTTTAAAGAACTCAAGTAAACACCGTTGCTGTTTTATTCTTCTATGTGTTATTGCTGAAATATTAGTATATTCTCCCCAAAAGCTTGACAGAATAGGCAGTCTGCGCAGGCGACGGGGATTCTGCAGTAGGCAGCAGAGGATGAAAGTGTCAAGGAGGGATGACCTTGAGAAAACAAGGCTTGTTTTTAGACTTTCTTAACTCTACCATCTCTACAGTTAATGCAATACACATTGCCACATAAATTTCTATCCTTCCATCTCTTGTAGTCATAACATGTACACTTCAAATACACATTGTTGGCCGGGCACGGTGGCTCACGCCTGTAATCCCAGCACTTTGGGAGGCCGAGGCAGGCAGATCACCTGAGATCGGAAGTTCGAGACTAGCCTGACCAACTCTGTCTCTACGAAAAATACAAAAATTAGCCGGGCGTAGTGGCAGGCGCCTGTAGTCCCAGCTACTCGGGAGGCTGAGGCAGGAGAATCACTTGAACTCGGAAGGCAGAGGGTGCAGTGAGCCGAGATCGCCCATTGCATTCCAGCCTGGGCCACAGAGTGAGACGACATCTTTAAAAAAAGTAAAAATACACATTGTCTTTAAAACAACTTCCAAGTGAACCCCACTGTGACTGTCTTTCAAAACACTTGTCTATACCACAGGCTTTTGCATATTAAAAGTGTAAAACAAATCTTACTTTTTCTTTTCCACAACATTGTTTTCTGTTTTGATGATATGAACCTTTAGGTTGAAGTCATTGTTACTAGAATAACGAAAATAAAAGGCCATGTGCCATTGATACAAAGATTCTAATTAACCTGACCATATTCCCTTCTTACTGCACCCACAAGCAAGCAAGTCTCCAAAGTGGGAGTTGGTATATCTTCTGTAAATACACATGACAACACACAGTATTAAGGACACATGTAATGGACAAGTTATTAAGAATTTTTTGTTTTGAAAAAGTTATCAACGTACAAATTTAAGCAATATGCTACATAAAGAGGAAGATATGAAGATAAGTGTGCTTCTACCTTGAAATTTCCCAGGAGGAATTCAAGACTGATCATCATTACTCTTCGTAGAACATAATAGTTTTATTTTTATTTTATGGAGTAACATTTAAGCAGAGGGGAACAACAGAACAGAAATAGTAATGTCCACCTCTGTTTTATGTATTTTTCCTACTCACTGTTTATAAAATACTCATTTGGGAAATTAAGTTGGATTTTATGCATGTTACAAAATCAAACTGGTTATTTCTCTGTTATTACAGTTCATTATCAGTTATGAAAGGTAAAAGTTAAAGGTCACTTGGGACTTCTAAGACTAATTATTGAACAATAAAACAGTCATCCAACAATTCCTGGGGTAACATTTTGCTGAGGAACATGATTGTGGTTTTGTCAAAGCTACTGTTAACATTTTAATAAACAGCTACCATTTGTGGCCCTTTGGTATAATCTCAAATGATATTTGATTTTGATATATTAGCTATAGAGGTAGTAGGGGTAAATAAACTAGAGAAAAGAGTATTAGTTTACTTTATGCATTTACTTCTCTGAGAACTTTGTTGTATTCCTTGCAAGTAAATGCTTCATTTGCCTTTTCTATCATGGTAAATTTAAGTCCTTAATACATAAAAGATGTGTTATCAAAAATATTTTTGATGCTCTATGCTGCATTGATTTATTTGGAATAGTGATAATTTGTCATGTAAATCAATATTTAGGATTTCAAATGAGGAGCTAACGTCCTATTGTGAAATACATGATTCTTTTTTTTTTTTTTTAATTTTTTTAGAGAACAAAAGCTATTGCAAAAAAGATAAGCCCAAAGTATTGTTTATATAGAGTCAATTTCCCAGGCAACTCAAAGATACTTGTGAGGTCCTACAGGGGCACGATTAACATTTTATTGACTTCTGGTAAGCACTGTGCTCCTTAAGCAACACTTTATTTATCCTTTTGATGCTCTAATGATTTGACCATAAAGCAGTGTCTGATTTTCAGAAAGAATACACAATTCTTTTTAATAGTAAATATCCTTGTTAAAAATACACACAGACGTAGATGTGATACAGATGTATTTTATATGTTTATACATTATATACATACTTTTATAATAGACACTTAGCAGAACACCTGCCAAGCTTAATCTCCAATTAAGGGTGTGGCTTTAGACAAGGCACTTGATTTTTCAGTCTTTACTTTCTTTGTCTGTAAAATGAAATATTTTGAATCGAAGATCTGGAGTCCCTTTGAGACCCAACTACCTATGGCTTTATGCCATTAATGAGCATGCATTACAGACATATGTGTAGAAAAATCATCTTTTTACATCTCCAGAAAAATTTGATAGCCATAGACATTGTTTATTTTCCCTCTATATTAAAACTTACAAAGAAAATATTGTTGCTAAAGTTTTCCATTATTACTGGCACATTCTTTTCCCTGCAACTAGTAATAACTATATTCCATTCATTCATTTCAAAAAGTTATGTCTGCTTACATATCGATACTTAATTCTTTATATTATTTTTAAGTTTTGTAGCACAAATATATGTACAAGAAGACAGCATGGATTCCTTTGACAATATAACATTTTATTATGTAAATCCATATATAGGCCATATAATTATTTCCTTTTGTAGTTCAAAACTCCTCTGAGAAAAGTATCCTCTAATATTTTTAAAAAGTGTCCATTTCCTATTTTTTGTAGTTAATATTTTAAATCTAGTTATAAGTCTAAATATAGCTTTACTATATTTATGTGCAAATGAAAAGGAAACCGTTTTATTTATTTATTTTTGGTATGTTGGTTTGTTTTAGTCTTTAAAAAGAATGTCTACAGAACTGTTCAAAGCATAACCCCAGGATCAAAAGTTGAATGATATGCTCCTCCAAAATGTATGTTACCATATTCTTAGTTTTATCATTCTCACAGGTAACTCAGCTATTAAAATATGTTTTTGAACAGGTAGAAAAAACATGAGACCTTTCCTCAAGTAGACATTACAAGCATTTTCAAAAGAAATAGTGTCCATATTCAAGTTTATACCTAATAAAGGATGAATAACTAACACATAAGAATATCCAAAAATATGAGGCAGATCATCAGAAGGAGAGTATTAGTAAGCAAACTATCTATAAAATGTATATGCATAAAGTAGCAATCATCCATCATAGCTGCAAATGCTGAAGACACTTTTTTAATGTTTGAGATGAACAAATGGGCTTGATTTGTGATATTCAAAATTTTTGTAGTCCTACCCTATTCCTAGTGTTTTAGTCTTTCAACAAAACTTGTTTAGTATCTTATGATGTGTCAAATACCCTTCCAAACTCGTAAGTTTAAGAGATGAAAAAAAATAGTCACTATCAGTAAGAGATTAGAGTATAGTTGTAGATATGTGCAACTACATAATTAACAGCAATACAATGTGACAAGTCTGTAGTTGAAATAAACTCTAGGTTTATTTATTCATATTCCTAGATAATTCATTCCTAAAAATAAAATGGGGATATAACAGAGGGTTTTATAGCTGAGAAGATACTTGAACTGAAATGTGAAGGGTTGGTAAGAGTCAAACAGGCAGATGGAGAGGGGATGGAGAGGTGAGAAGTGTTGTAATAGCATGAAGGTGAGAGAGTGTGTGGCATTCAGAATCAGGCAAATCGTTCCCTATGACTGTAGTGTATGGGGTAGAGGATCATACTGAAAGTGTTGATTAAAAAGGATGTCTTTGGTCCTTCACTTGAGATATCTGGATGGAAAGCAGCTAGAAGATTTAAGGGAGAGAGTTGATATAACTGGATGGCTGTGAAAGAAGCTGTTGGATTTACACCATTTAGCAGAGAAATGAGTAGAGCTTGATGGAGGTGAAAGAACACATGTGAGAGATATTTAGGAGATAAAATCACTGGTAGTCTGAGACCAGCTGGATTTGTGAGTGAGAGAGAGAGGGGGAATACTTGGGATGATTCTTAGATTCTAGGTTGAGGAAGAAGAATGACACTGCTGTTCAGATCTATGAACAGAGAAGCACAAAAGAAGCATCCTGTTGAGGAAACCTGAGAGGGATCTGTACTTTTGGTAAAGAATGAGGGTGATGTACATGCAAGGATGTAATTGATGGCAGAGGGTATGTTTGAATGTTAAGAATGAAAAAAGGAGAAGATTAAGATTGGATCTCTGGTAAATTCTGGTAATTTGGGGATTGATCAAGGAATAAACAGGACCACTGAAAAGACAAGTTGATTTGGGTGGCACTTGCAGAAGATTGCAAGAGAACTTCCGTGGGTCTACCGCCCAGAAGGGGCGGAAGGGAAAAGCAGAGAGGAGACTTACATGTCTGGGAGATGTCACTCAGCAACACGTTGGGGAACCTCTGGGTCAGAGTGTGCTGAAGGGAGATGTGGTTTGGTGTCTTTCACAGCTAAGAGATTTGTCCAATTTATGATTAGTAGATGTCGGGTGGAGTTTCATGGGGCATATAAAGAAGGTGGGCTCTAAATGGGCTAAAATTAATTTATTTTTGACTATATTTAGAGCAATTAAATGTGTGAGATTTTGAGGTGGTGCTGGCAAGCTTTGGGCTAAGGGCCTTAGCCTGCTGTGGAGAAGCAAACAGTATGGGGACCATCTTAGGCTATCACACACGGACCGTCTCCAGCCCATTTACATAACAGAATCCTAGGGAGAAAAACACCTAAGAAGTAGATGGAAATAGTAGATCTTGGGAGAGATGACTGAGCAACAGCTAATGAAGAAAAGCCTGAAGTGTGGAGTTAGTGAAGTCAAAGGAAAAAAAGATTCCAGAAACAGTGGGTGCTCAATTGAGTCTATTGCTACGTCAAGAATAAATACAAGAAAGTCTGAATTGGGTTCATTGGCTTTGGTCATTAGTGTCCTGAGCAGAAGCAATTTCAGGTGGGTCATACTTGAGGAAAAAATGAGGTGACAGTAAATGTACCTTATTCTTCTCAAAGAAGCTGGCCAAGAAAGAGAAGAAGCTAAGGAAGATGTGACTCCAGTAAGAGAGTTACTATGAGAAAGAGATGAGCAATTTTGTTTTGGTCTTTATTTTAGTTCTAAGCTAAGAAAAGTCAATTATTGAATACACAGGTACTGTAGTTACTCTACTGTTGTTTCACAGATGTTCCTCAAACTTAATGGAATACAACTCACAGATTTTATGCTCATGGACTGAATGGGTCAGCACCTCAGAAGAGCACATTGGGATGGCTTGTTTGTCACATGGTGCTTGGGGCCTCAGCTGGGAAACCTCAGTGGGATGGGTAGAGTCAAAGCCTGGGGTTGAAACAGCTGGGTTGGAGGATCTACTGCCAAAAGGAGGGACTTGAAAGTTAGGGGGTAAATATGGTATGGTGTTTAAATATCTCAAAAATAAGGACTCCATGAGACTGAAGGTATGAGGTGGGAGGCTTGGAGAGGGGTGGATTTTCAAATAGCTTCTAAGAGGAGAGAGATTGGAAATCACCTAAGCCAAGGCATTTCTGGGTAATATTTAAGGCTCAATTAAGGTTTTGAATTTGTGGTTGCAATAATCTGCACAATTGAGTTTTTACCTACATGCTATGCTAGTGGAGAGTGGCAGCTAAACAATCTTATAAGATCAGATGAGTCATATTATACCATTGACCATCTTTAGATATTTGTACTCTTTCTAGGTGTATTTGTATCTGGGGAAAGGAAGCAATAGCTAGACCTTAAACAAAGGAATGAAAGGAGGATACTTATTTTAGCAAAACGATGCCCCAGAACATTTCATACCACTTTTGCATGCACCAGCTTGTGCTATTATTTAGATGTCTGGAAAAAAAAAAACTTTCTCCTTTTTATTTATTTATTTAGAGATGGAGTATCACTCTGTCACCCAGGCTGGAATTCAATGATGTAGTATCAGCTCACTGCAACCTCCACCTCCCGGGTTCCAGTGATCTCCTGCCTCAGCCTCCCAAGTAGCTGGACTTACAGGCGTCTGCCACCACGTCCAGATAATTTTTATATTTTTAGTAGAGATGGGGTTTCATCATGTTGGCCAGGCTGGTCTCAAACTCCTGACCTCAGGTGATCTGCCCGCCTCGGCCTCCCAAAGTGCTGGGATTGCAAGCATAAGCCACCACACCCCACCTAACTTTCTCCTTTCTTTGGAAAAAATTACACCTTCAAAGCTTTACTTCATAGGCCAAGTCTCATCTATTTATATTGGCCATCTGAGGCATTGTGCTGTGAAAAAGTCTAACACCAAGCTTGAGATTTTGGGGAGTGGGAGTCAGGGGCAAGATGAACAGTTAGCGATGTTTGTCACAGATAATGAGAGCCGTGGTGGTAGCATTCTTACTTGTTCTTTTTACCAGCTATTCCTACCTTGTCTCTTCAAAAGAAGATATGAAGGGTATAGTAATAATAATTATTAAAAACAGTAATAGTAACAGTGGCAAAGCTCCTTTCATTATATCATGTAGTAAAAACATAATGTTATGGTTTTGTAATATAATGTTCCACTTTTTTTGAATGCCTAAGGGGTATCTGACAGTATGAAGCATGCAGAAAAATATTTGGCTGTTTACTAAATTTTAAGATCCTACTTGTCTAGAGCCTTAGTATGACAGAGTTTTTAAAAACACCCCGAAATATGTAGCCATGTGACAAAATGAGAGCTTTACTGAAAGGTGTGTGCATTTCAGATCAAGATCAAGAGAAAATCCACAAATAGTATTGTATGTTTTCTACACAAGGGAGATCACTGAATTGTCTGTGAACTTGTATACTAACATTTTAAACTAAATTTATCATTACTTTTTCTGGTAGTTAATGCTCTTCAAAAGTCAGATGAATAAAATGATTGTACTGACTATTTGATTCTGCAGATCAAGTCAAAACTCTTTACCTAGTATACTTCATTGGCTTTACGAGGTAGCCTTAAAAAGCATTTTTATACTTTAATATTCACTTGCAATTGATGGTATACCATTGCTTTACTGAAAGCATTTTTTTTTTTTTTGGTGGCGCATAAAATAACATTGTACCTTACGTTCTTGGGCATCAAAGATCCAAAGAAATTCCGCAAGTGAGTCATAGTAAGAAGGAAAATCTTGACATATAATCAATTCATGGAATATGAACTGATTCACTGACATGCTTCATCATAGTTCTATCTGCATGGATTTAACCCCTTATGAATGTCATCTACATTTTAGTTTTCACATGTAGTGTTAATGCCTGTTAAGATTCTTCTGAATGGCAATTCATGATAATTTACCTGTATCAAGACCTGGTAGCATTTTAGAAACTTTAGCCCTTATAGCAGAAATTCCTCAGAAGACCAGTAAAGTAATTAGTATGTTTCAATTTCAATAGTGAGCATATTGTCACACTTTTATTTAAATAGCTATTGAATCATGAAATTTAAAGGCTAAGCCAGGCCATAAAGTTGCTCCATTGTTTAGAATATAAAACTTAGATTTGCAGACATTTAATGAGTAGATCCTATTCCTCAGTTTAAACAACAGAGCAAGACTCTTGTCCAAGAGAACGTGAGAATAGGTCATTAATATAATTCTCCTTGGTATATAGGTCAGGCTTTTATGAAACTACAGAAAGAAATATAGAGAAATAAAAAAAAAAAGTCCCTAGCAAAGATGAAGTTTTAGCTAATTTGAATCCCAAATAGGAAAGTATGCAGCTGATTATTTACTTAAGAGTAGAAAAAATAAATGATCTTAAAATTGGAATAAGGAAACTCTTTAATACATATTTTTGAAGAAATTCAAACTACTTTGCATATTTCAAATCTTCCATAAGATCACATTATTGGAAGATGTTATGTTGTGTTTGGTTATTGGACTATGCCTAATTTCTCAATTTTTCACATTGGAAAGAATCCTAGTAAATAATATTCCTAAAGAATCATATAATTTTGGTATCGAGCCTTTTCTTTCCTTCCTTTCTTCCTTTCTTCCTTCCTTCCTTCCTCCCTTCCTCCCTCCCTCCCTCCCTCCTTTCTTTTTTTATTTATGACAGAGTCTTGCTCTGTCACCCAGGCTGCAGTGCAATGGTGCGATCTCGGCTTACTGCAACCTCCACCTCCCAGGTTCAAGCGACTTTCCTGCCTCAGTCTCCCGAGTAGCTAGGATTACGGGTGCACACCACCACACCCAGCTAATTTTTGCGTTTTTAGTAGAGATGGGGTTTCACCATGTTGGCCAGGCTGGTCTTGAACTCCTGACCTCATGATCCACCTGCCTTGGCCTCCCAAAATGCTGGGATTACAGGCATGAGCCACTGCCCCCAGCCACTGTTGAGCATTTCAGAACTTCTGTTTGTACCATAAATTTGTCATAGAAAAGAGTCTTTGAGAACAATGATCTTTCAAAGATTGGTATTTGACATTAATAACTCAAGAATGCAGTTTCACAGATTTGCCTTAGGGAGAACACTTCATAAAAATTGAGTTAATAAAATGATAAAATACAATGGCTGTAATAGTTTAGACCTCTTGCAGACATGCCTTCATTAGCATTCTTGGGAAATAGAGAAAGCACAGTACCTGAGTCCAAATTATATTCTCAAGTCCAAAATATTTGCTGACATAACAAAAGTTTCTACATAAAAATATATTCTTAGTAGAGAATTAAATTACTTCATTTGTAATTCTTACAGCAGTCTAAAGATAGCCGATTTGATGATCAAAACCATGGAGAAAACTTCCTTCTAAGAACAGAATGTGACTTAAGGGAATGGATTAGACAGAGGATGTATAGAAACCTGAATGAATATTAGTTATTGTTCCTTGAAGGCGTTGAAATTTCTAAATTGTGCCTTATATATTCATCCTTGGTAAAAAAAAAAAAAAAAGTCTCTGTCTCTCTCTCTCTCTCTGTGTGTGTGTGTGTGTGTGTGTGTGTGTGTGTGTGTGTGTGTATAAATGAATCTGTTATGTTGTCATTTTGCTCTTCTTAACCATTAAAGATTTTTATATGTATTGTTATATCTGTCATACATTAATAGTACAATCACCACATAATCATGACATTTTAATTCTTGATTATAATCTTTTTCCAACTATATAAAAATATGCCTCGTGACACATATTTATGAAAGCTTTCTTGGAAAAACATCCAGAGGTTGTGTTTATCACTATCTGTATAAATAAGTGAGCTTATATTGAACTTTATGATTATTCAGCATAACAATCAGAAAAAGAAACTTTTTTAACAGTATAAAGTTTCAGGTGAGTCCATATGTCTTGGAATTTTATTTTTATTTTCATTAGAAGAAAGACTGCCATTAGAATTGTAATGAAACCTTTATGAATTCTCTGGGCACAGAATCTTTATTAGAAAGACTTATTATTTTTAACACATTTATTTGGAAGAAGTTCTACTCATCTACATCAGTCCATCGTCTACATTGTGTGTGTGTGTGTGTGTGTGTGTGTGTGTGTGTGTGTGTGTGTGTACAACTTTGACTTTTGAAACTAGAATAGAATCAGGTAAAACATCTAAGATCCGTGTGTCAGTAATTGGCCTGAATCATCGGGCACCATGATGGAGTTGGCCGCCTTCAACGTACTCTATGTACATTCTATTTTTTCTTCATGATGTTCAGTACTGTAGTAGATTAATCACCAAGGAAACTGCATTGACTCTTTTCGACCACCAGGGAAACGTTCGGTTCATGGCTCCCCTCTAAAAAAACTAAAAAGCAGCTAGGCGCTGGGAACAAATCGGACTCGATGTATTTTCTCAGTGGGCCAAAGAAAGGAGGGCCAAAAGGCGAGATAGACTCTCATCTGAGATTGACTGCTTTGACTTTTTAAAAGTCTTTTCTTTGTTCACTTATAAATTGAGGAAAGCACATTCTCGGCACTGGCATGAGAGTTATTTGAGCGTCACAAACGAAAACCAAAAAACGTATTAGTGCCATTATTATGGCGAGTTCTTGTTTTGTATTCCCGTAAATAGCGAGCCCTTGGACTCCTGGTTTGCGCTGGCGCCGGAGCTCTCCAGCAGGGTCTGACTTCGGCCACAAGATGGCACTGACCTGCCAACAAAGAAAAGCTCAGCGGGACCGACCTTTTCAAGCCTTGGGAAACTGCCCTGCCTTCCCCGAAGTCAGGGAGCGTGGGGACTCGGGCTTCCTTTCCCCAGCGCGGGGCCTCTGTGTCGAACGGTGCGTGGCTCCTGTTGGACTGCTGTTCTTTCCAGAATCCCCAGGCAACGCTTCCCCGAGGTGTCACCTTTGTGAGGTGTCTGTGGGGCGGGGGGAGCTTCAGGCGCTACTCGCGGGGCGCCGTCACGTGATCCCGGGTTGAGGTGGAGTTCGGCTTTAAGGGGGCGTCTCTTCCTAGCTTCATCAATCTTTAGGATCCGAGCAGGAGAAATACCAGCGGATCTTTCCCCTCTCTGCTCCCTTCCATTCCCACCCTTCCCTCTATAATAAGCAGGAGCGAAAAAGACGAATTGCAAAGAGGGTAAGTTGCGACTTTATTCCTTTCCAGAGACTTTTGCGAATCTCTCATTGAAGGATGAGAGGGGAAGAAAAACGATGCGAGTGTCCGACACTGGCTCTAGTGGACCGAGGTGGGGACTCCTGCGCTGGCAGATCGCAGGTCGCTGCACATCACCGGACCGCTCGCGGGGTCCTGCCGAAGGCGGGCATGGGGCCGACGCGGGGGAACGGAGAGGGTGCGCTACGCGGAGTCCGGCTTTCCCACCGCCTGCTCCCGGGGAATTTCTGGATGGGGACCCAAGTTTTTCTCCACCCAGGCTCTCTTTTAAAGGCCGAGGGGCTGGGAAGGTGCGCGAGTTCGTCTATCCCGCACCCGCTCATCTTCCGCCTGTATCCTGAGCTGGCGGGAGGCTCTGGCTTGGCCGCCCCGGAGTTTTCGCGGAGTAACCGTCTGGGATGCGCCGGAGAAGCGTGGGCTAGGGGCGTCGCCCGCCGTCGCCCGGGTCCCGCGGCAGGTGTCGGGCTGGGAGCGGGCGGAGGTGCGAGGAGCCCCCGGCGCGGACCCCAGCGCTCACGCCCATCCCCACTTGCGGGTTCCGCGCGTCTCTGCTGCAGCGGAGCCGCGCTCCCCAGTGCTGGGCGCTTCGAGTGTGACGCCGAGCCCGGGTAGACACCCGAAGCTTTTAATCATCGGAGTTCTAATCATTGGAACTCCTTAGCTCGTTTAGAAAAGTTGGAGCATGGCTGGATTAGGAGACTGGGAATGGACAGGAGGTGGAGATGGCTTGACAGGGTGTCCCCATGGTTCCCGGGTAGACTGGAGAGATGCGAATGTTTTAAGGTCTGAGGTCGGGCCAGAGAGAATTGACTTTGGGTTTGGGACCTGCTTGCTTTGGGTTGTTTGTATCTTTTCTGTTTTGCCAGTCTCTTATCACTGGTAGGAAGGTTTTCTGATAAGTGTGTGTGTGTGTTCCTGGAGCACAGGAAAAACCTAGGGTAGAGGAGCAAAAGAGAGTGTGTTTCCATGTACACACACACACACACACACACACACATTAGAGCACGCATTGCTTCCCCCACCCCCCATCCTATGAGAAAGCCTGACTGGCGGGATGGCACACACAGGCAGGGGACATGTGGAGCTTGTCTGCCTGGTCTTGGAACAGAAAAGCAGTAGCTGCTAGTCCTGAGACCCTGGGCCGGCTCTCTGTCGAAGCAAGCGAAGGTACAGAAAGCTAACCTGATCGAGTTCCCCACCCAGACTAAAGACTGAGTGCTCTTCAGTGACTCCTGCTTTATTGGTCTCTATTGTCTTAAGGCAGCTGTCTGTTGAACAAGCCTCCCCTGCTAGGAAAGAGCAGAGAATTATGTAACTCATTTAGATAAGCTAGCAGTAACTTTGGGAGGCTGTATGTAACAAGGCTGACATTTCTTTTCCAACACGAGTGAGGTGAACAGCCAATCCTGAGTATTTGAAAAAAAAAAATTATCTGTGGCGGGTTATGATCAGGGAGCTGTATTTTCAAGTAGTAACAGCACTGCGAAGAGAAAGGAATGAAAGGCCAGCATTCTAATTGGAAAGAAAGAAGAAGAAATTTCCCTCTGCAAGGGGGCTAATTTGCCAGCTGGTGATGTATGTAATGTCTCTGTTTTGTCTCTATATGCACATGGCAGCTATACTGAGATTTAACAGTCGTTAATTTTTGTAGTTTCTGTAGTTGCACAGCTTATTTTACAAATTATATTAGAATAGTAAATATAAAATTATTTTTTTGCAAAGACAAATTCTTAGTATCGTTATTTTGTGACTGTTATTCTTTCTTGAAATTATTCTAGGGTAAACTGAAAATACGCATTTTATTTAATGCAGAATTGGTTTACACACTGAAATAACTACCAAATGTGCACTTAGTAAAACAGGCTTGAAAACACCATAAACAAACAAAGTTTTCATTTTCTGTATAGCTAAGTTAACTTCTACCTGGTAAGAAAAATGCTTCCTCATTGAGCATGTCTATTAAACACAATTTCAAAGGCATCAGAGTAGAGCTTCAGTATGTTTACCTGAACTCATCTGTAAGAAAGCTATATTTGTAGCCTGTACTTGCAATAATTTAATGTCTGCATGAATTCTTATATGTATTCATATTTGCCGAAATCAGTCAGTGGATAAAATATTTCTTTCTCTCCATGGTATTCATCTTGGTTTCTGCCCCCATTATTTCTCACTAAAATTAGTGCACTACCTTCCTAATGAATCTCACCACTTCTCCTTCCTTAAATGTGTTGAAAACAGCAGCTAGAAGAGTAATTTTATAACAACAGCCATATAACTTCACACCTTTGCCAGAGACTCTCCAGAGGTTCCCCAGCTCTCTCAGGATTAAAAGCAAAGACTGTTTAAAGAAGAAGAAGAAAAAAAACAGGCCTACACAGTCTGTACCTTCTCTCTTTAGACTTTGCAATTAATTTCCTAAGGGTCTCTCCCTTATTTATCTACTTCTCATTATTACTTAATACAACAGTTACACTGAAGCCTTAAGGATTTTTGTTCTTTCCATATGGGATGCAGACCCTGAGATACTTATGTGGCTTCCCTACTCACCACTCCTCTCAGGTGTTAACTTACATTCCTTCTTCTTAGTCAGAGGCCATCTTCTACAGTCAAGTAATAAATTGCAGCTCCCGAAAATCCCAGAATCCCAGTTCCTCTTTTTCTCTCTTTTTCTTTGATCTCACTCTATCACCCAGGCTGGAGTGCGGTGGCCTCATCTTGGCTCACTGAAACCTCTGCCTCCCAGATTCAAGCTATTCTCCTGCCACAGCCTCCCGAGTAGCTGGGGCTACAGGTGCACTCCACCCACCTGGTTAATTTTTGTATTTTTAGTAGAGACAAGGTTTTACCATGTTGGCTAGGCTGGTCTCAAACTCTTAACTTCAGGTGATCTGCCTCAGCCTCCCTAAATGCTGGGATTGCAGACGTGAGCCACCTCGCCTGGCCCCCGAGTCCCTCTTTCTTGGTTTGTTTTTCTTTATAACACTATTATCATCTAGCATGCTATATCTTTTACTAATTTTTTTCTTGTCTTTCTCTGCCCATAAGACTAGAAACTCAGTGAAAAGGTCACATTCTCTCCAGTAAAATCATACCTAACACAAAATAAATGTTTAATTAACATTTGTTGAATAAATAAATTTTCTTTCAGAAATAACTTTTTTTACGCAAAGCATAACATATTCCCCTCTATATGACCTAGATCAGCTGTTGTAATTAACATATATTTTGCATGTACAAGGACTATGATGAAATTGAGCTATCGATGTTAGGATTAAGTTACCCAAGAAACTACTACTCCAACCATGCATGTTATATCAGTCAATACAGTTGTATTCTAAGTCTAATACTTGCAAGTTACTATGAAGTATGCACAATGCCTACCTCAAAGATGTTATATGAAAAATGAGAGGAACCAATTAAGGATTCTAGGTACTAAACGGTGCTTTGAAAGATGCATAGAGTTTGGATTGGTGGTGGGAGAGAGAGAACACCCAGCAAGAAGAATGGCAGAGGTGGAGATGCAGAAATCTATTTGGTAGACTGTGAACAGACTCGCCTGCCTAGAGCAGGGAATTCATGTTGGGATTATTAAAGTGGAGAAGAGAGGTATAATGCAGAGGTCTGGATATGTCAGCCTGGGGAATGTACTTAATGTTCCATCCTCGTGTGTCTCATGCCCAGATCCTCATTCACCTGTTGGCCCTTGGTGACAAGGATAAAAAGGAATGTGCTTTCTCCTCCTCTGCTAGTTTTACTTTAAATAATGAAGGGAAACTTACAATCGATAAGTAATGTTAAGTTTCTCTATAGTAACTTAAATAGGAAATACGATGCTAAATTTTCTGGAATTCTTAAAATAAGAGACTTCCAAATAATTTGAAGTTATTATTGCTTCTTTAAGATTGTTCTTAAAGTCTGACATTCACTGATCATTCTCTCTGCCTTTGGAATTCTTGAGAGAAAAAGTGAGATTATCACATAAATATTAGGGAGTTGCTACAGGTTGATGCACAGAGGAAGAGAGAGCCAGGTTTCTAATAACACTCACATCTGAAATCATTCTATTACCATTCTTTAATACTTTCATTCTGACTTCATTATAGCAACCCTTACTTTATTCTTAAGTTTTATAAGGCCAAATCATGGTTTAATAATTTAAAAACCCCTCAGGTTCTAGAAAGCAAAAACATTAAAGGAAAGATTCATTAGAGGTATTATGTAAAAGGCAAATGCATTTTTTGTTCATTAAATTTCTTATCTTTCTTTCAATGGAAGTAAGTCTGTATGATTTTCTTTATGTGTCTTATTTAAGAAAGAAAAGAATGCAATTCCGTTTCTTAATACAGGCATGATGGCCTGTTAATTAACATAAAAAAAATCCCATCTCACATATTTACGTAGTAATCTAGGGAAAATCAGACTTATTTTTAAAAAGGAGTTTTTAAAATAATTTAAAATTCCTTTAAACTCTCTACAAGTCTGTGATTTGTGTTGTTAATAAGAGAAAAATACATCACAAAATTCTGTGAAAAGTCAAAATTACAACTAAACCCTAGATCCTTGTATTGGACCCACATATAATGTGGTAGGGAGGGAAGATATTTACATGAATAATACCTTAGAAATCCTTGAAACTTCTAACATAGTATTTACATGAATAATACCTTAGAAATCCTTGAAACTTCTAACATAGTAATAAAACAATAGACTCTTAAAGTTAGAATCTCCTACACAATGGAAAAACTCTTTGAACTGGTCTCTCATATAGTAGTCATAAGCTTTTGTGTATGGAACACTTGCTAATTTGCGGGCATTTAATTCCATTTTATTAAACTTTTGTTCCACATAATGATGTGATTTAAAAAAATAATGTCACCTCTTGGTCCTACTTTTAACTTGTACGTATAATTAGATGTAACATCCCAAGCTCAATTCTCTGTATTCTACATGCTACCCATTAAAATATGAGAAGACATCTGTACCATTCCTACCAGGTGTTTTCTGGATTAAACTTTGTCTAATCTCTCGATAGTCATTCATGGCAAAGTTTTTTGATGTTGCACTCTATTGATCATCTTTTGTTGAATATAACTCTACTGAATCTGGCTTAAAAAGCAGTCCAAGGCTGGGTGTGGTGGCTCACGCCTGTAAGCCCAACACTTTGGGAGGCCGAGGCGGGCGGATCATAAGGTAAAGAGACCGAGACTATGGTGAAATCCCGTCTCTACTAAAAAATACAAAAATTAGCCTGGTGTTGTGGTGTGTGCCTGTAGCCCCAGCTACTTGGGAGGCTGAGGCAGGAGAATTGCTTGAACCTGGGAGGCGCAGGTTGCAGTGAGCCAAGATCGCACCACTGCACTCCAGCCTGGCGCTTGGCAACACAGCGAGACTCTATCTCAAAAAAAAAAAAAAAAAGCAGCCCAGTGTATGTATGGTGGAGCTATGGCTACAACTTGACCTTGACATGAATTCTTTCATTTGTATTGCATAAGGAAGATTTAGGTAATTTATTTTGTTTTGCTTGGTTTATTTTTCTTATGTTTTAATCTGTGCATTAAGTGGGTTTTATACATTCATATTCTTGCATTGTTTAGGAATGTGCTGTTATTACTGTTTATGCAAGGCTTGGGGCATAAGACCTATATATTCCTTACTAACTTTTAGACCACTATGTTTTACTAAGACTTGTTCTGTATGCAAGTCCAATTAAAAATTTTACAGGATTTTTCTTTATTCAGCATGTTTGCACTGTTTCTGCTATTTTAGAAAGATGTTTACAAGATTACATTTTGTTTATTTATTTCAGTGTTTTCACTTTAAAGAGTTCTATGAGTCAGAATTCATTCTGACTGCCCTCAATAAAATTAGTAATGCAATTGGTAATTTTCTCTTTACAGATTGTTCAGTTCAAGGGAATGAAGAATTCAGAATAATTTTGGTAAATGGATTCCAATATGGGGAATAAGAATAAGCTGAACAGTTGACCTGCTTTGAAGAAACATACTGTCCATTTGTCTAAGATAATCTATAACAACCAAACCAATCAAAATGAATTCAACATTATTTTCCCAGGTTGAAAATCATTCAGTCCACACTAATTTCTCAGAGAAGAATGCCCACCTTTTGGCTTTTGAAAGTGGTGATTGTCATCTGCCCTTAGCCATGATATTTACCTTAGCTCTTGCTTATGGAGCTGTGATCATTCTTGGTGTCTCTGGAAACCTGGCCTTGATCATAATCGTCTTGAAACAAAAAGAGATGAGAAATGTTACCAACATCCTGATTGTGAACCTTTCCTTCTCAGACTTGCTTGTTGCCATCATGTGTCTCCCCTTTACATTTGTCTACACATTAATGGACCACTGGGTCTTTGGTGAGGCAATGTGTAAGTTGAATCCTTTTGTGCAATGTGTTTCAATCACTGTGTCCATTTTCTCTCTGGTTCTCATTGCTGTGGAACGACATCAGCTGATAATCAACCCTCGAGGGTGGAGACCAAATAATAGACATGCTTATGTAGGTATTGCTGTGATTTGGGTCCTTGCTGTGGCTTCTTCTCTGCCTTTCCTGATCTACCAAGTATTGACTGATGAGCCATTTCAAAATGTAACACTTGATGCATACAAAGACAAATACGTGTGCTTTGATCAATTTCCATCAGACTCTCATAGGCTGTCTTATACCACTCTCCTCTTGGTGCTGCAGTATTTTGGTCCACTTTGTTTTATATTTATTTGCTACTTCAAGGTAAGAAAACTTTTTTTTCCCTATCATTTCCATTTTTACCTTCATTACACAGAATTCCTCATTAAATGAGTTGTTCTGTTTAAACTTATTTTTTTTTCCTCCATAGATATATATACGCCTAAAAAGGAGAAACAACATGATGGACAAGATGAGAGACAATAAGTACAGGTCCAGTGAAACCAAAAGAATCAATATCATGCTGCTCTCCATTGTGGTAGCATTCGCAGTCTGCTGGCTACCTCTTACCATCTTTAACACTGTGTTTGATTGGAATCATCAGATCATTGCTACCTGCAACCACAATCTGTTATTCCTGCTCTGCCACCTCACAGCAATGATATCCACTTGTGTCAACCCCATATTTTATGGGTTCCTGAACAAAAACTTCCAGAGAGACTTGCAGTTCTTCTTTAACTTTTGTGATTTCCGGTCTCGGGATGATGATTATGAGACAATAGCCATGTCCACCATGCACACAGATGTTTCTAAGACTTCTTTGAAGCAAGCAAGCCCAGTGGGATTTAAAAAAATCAACAATGATGATAATGAAAAAATCTGAAACTGCTTATAGCCTGTGGTTCCAGATAACATCTATTTAAAAACAAGCACAACCTGCAACATACTTTGATTACCTGTTCTCCCAAGAAATGGAGTTGAAATCATTTGAAAATGACCAAGATTTATTGTCTTGGTTTTTACTGCTTTTGTGATAGTTGTCCTAATTACATTTGGAACAAAAGGTGTGGGCTTTGGAATCTTCTGGCAATAGATTTGACCAGACATCTATGAAGTGCATTTTGTGAATTTATGAATATAATGTAAAGACTTTTATTAGTGTATTTATTGGAATGAAATTTCTTTAAAGTATTTCTATTAACTGACTTCAGAAGTACTTGCCATCCAATACTGTCATTAGATTGGGTCACCTTGATTAGATTAGATTGTCAATAGACTGGACCATCCTTCTTTTATGATAGGCATCATTTTAGTGTGTTACAGTAGTAACAGTACGCAAAAGCAGCAACCAGGAGCCAAAAGAGAGTCTGAAGTCATTCAGAAGTGGTTTGAGGTTTCTTTTTGGTTTTTGGTGTGCATGTGTGTTTGTTTTTTCATCTTAAGGGAGGATTTAATTTGCTCCTAATTAATTGTCACTTAAATGAAAATTTAAAAATGAATAAAAGTACATATTTCTCAGCTACAAATATTATGGGGAATTGGGGCACACACAGGAATGAAGAGACAAAGCAGCTCCCTAACTTCAAAACTATTTTGATACTTGACAACAAGAACATTTCAGAGTAATTAATTTAATTATATTCATTTGAATTGACAGTCAGGAGATTTTCCATTCTTTACAGACTGTTCAGTGTTTGTCAAGCTTCCTGGCATAAATATGTAACTCAAAAGGCATTTCCTCTTGCAATATATAGAAAGAAAATGTGTTTTCCATACATCAGTGCCTATATAGTGACCGATTTTTAACTTTCAATTACCATCTTTCAAAGCAGGTAACACCAAGGTACAACGTTAAAAGAATATTCACTTCATCTAGCAGGGAAAATACACAAAAACTGAGAATACTTCATATAGCCCATTTTAACTTGTATAAACTGTGTGACTTCTTATAAATAATGCACCGTAAAGATTACTGAATAGTGTGTCATATTAATGTGCTTAATTTCATGTATCTTGTAATCATGATTGAGCCTCAGAATCACTTGGAGAAACTATATTTTAAAGAACAAGATGTACTTCAATGTATTATACACATAAAGTATTAAAAGTGTTTGATTTTAGAAGGGCTTTATTAAAATCAATATTGTTTTTGCTTTTTCTGAGGAGTCTCTTTCAGCTTCATTTTTTCTCATCCCACGATTTCCCTCCCATGATATTCCCAAAGCATCCTGTATCTGCTCGCTACTGAAACATAACCACTGATGTGATACAACCATCGATGGCTGTGGTATAGTCATTGATGGTTATAACTTGATGTAGTATAACCATTAATGGTTATAACTTGATATAGTATAACCATTAAAGTCTCCCTCTCTTGCTAGATTGTAAGCTTCTTTAAGGCAAGAATTGTTTAACATGACTGTCCCCAGTGCATATAGTACAGTGCAAATACTTAGAAGTTTTTTCAAAAGATACTTCTAAAACAAATGAATAATTAATGACCAAGTTTCCTTCCTTCTTATTCATAATTATATGGAACTTATGTCCTATAGTGCTCTCGGATCCTTCCTCCTAAGGTTAATCTTTACCAAGAAGTTTTCTCTTTTATTACATTATTTTCATTTCTAAATTAAGCAAAAGGACATTTTAGATTTTAGAAATTTGCATTATCAGTCCTGTAACTCAAACAAATATCACACTTTTTGCATTGAATGGTAATAGGAAATCAAATTATAGCCTAAGAATGTCCTTTAGTTAACCAAAAAAAAAACTAATGTGGCTGGGCATGGTGGCTCATACCTGTAATCTCAGCTTTTAGCACTTGGGGAGGGCGAGACGGGCAGATCACTTGAGCTCAGGAATTTGAGACCAGCCTGGCCAATGTGGTGAAACCCGTCTCTATTAAAAATACAAAAATTAACCAGGCGGGGTGGTGCTCAGCCTCAGGAGGCTGAGGCAGGAGAATCACTTGAACCCGGGAGGCAGAGGTTGTGGTGAACTGAGACAGTGCCACTGCATTCTAGCCTGGGCAACAGAGCGAGACTCTGTCTCAAAAAAAAAAAATTCTAAAATTATCTTTTAATATTTATTGGAAAATATCATAATTTTTCTTTACCCAAACCTGAATTTTTGAATTGCTTGAGTTTTTTTCTGCTTTTGGGAACAAATGGGAATTTATTTCTTTCTCTGTCTAGGTTATATGGAAATAAATTGTTACTTGGGAACAGTCTTAATATATAAGTGTTTCTTTGCCAGTACATTCGCTAAAAAGGCCATTTCTAGAATTCTCATTCAGCTGTGTATGCTGCCAACTCTTTAACTTCACATAAATAATGAACCAAATATCAAATTCTTCTTTTGTCCAAAGATGTTGATGAATCTAGGGTCAGCAACAGATGCATTGGAATTCAAAAAGGAAAAAATGGCCATATTAAACATGAACTATGGAACGAATCATTGGGTTTTCTTAAACCCAAGAACAAAAGTTAGTTATTAAGTTAGTAGAAGAGTATAATTATATTGTGGCTTGTATGAATTTTAAATAAACTGATAATAGCTAAAATTTGCAAACTAGCCCGTGCCAAGTACTGTGTCAAGTACTTAAGTAACTGTGAGGACCAATGTTATTGCCACTTCACATAAGAAGAGACTGAAACTCAAGTTGAAATATCGGGAGGAGACACATTGAATAACAGGTAGAGCAGGAATCAAACCCAGGTGGGCCCAGTGCTTCTAAAGTAATGACTGAACTATACCTATGACAGTTTGGAAAATAATTTTCTTCTCTCTTTACAAGTTACAATCTTAGGGCATAAACCTGCCATCCACATTCTTTATAATTTTATTGCAGAAAGAATGGGGTGAAGTAAAAAAGTTGAGAGAAAATGATCATTTTGATTATGTGTACCCATTGTCTCCCTTTCTGAATTAAACAATTCTGCTTAAAAATAGTATTTCATTATTCACATTAATTTTATTTCTGTATTGTTAAATTTATTCTCTTATTTTACAAATTCTAAGAAAATAGAAGTATATATTATAATGAAATTTGTTCCACGAATTCTCAAGGAAATATAAGTACATACTGTAATTTCAAATTTTGACAGTCAAATAGAGACTTTGACAATTTAAATATCTATACACAATAATAGTAGTGGAAAGAGACAGTTTAAATTGGGGCTCCAAAAATGTCTGGCTTGTGTCGTTACTGCAATTCGGAGTTTATGGGCACTGCTAGGTGTTTCATCACGGCCAGGGTTGCTTTCTTCAGCAATCAAGTATTGTGCGGGAATTAAGGTAATTTCTCAATGGGTCTTGAATTCTTTGATAGTCTCCATATTTACTTTGTCTACTTATTCCCATGGTCCATCAAACAATATGTTGGACTTAAGTGTCTGAGCAGATGAGAACAGCTTGTGAAAATGAGAACATAACTTACCAGGGTCAATTAATAATATTTCTCAAATTGTGTTTATTTAATGATTTGTTTGTTAATATATTTTTGTGTAAATGTGTGTGCATATGCCACATATTATGTGGCTATGAATATATATATATATTTACCTACAGATATATGTCTTATATAATTTTACAGTGAGTTTATTTTCATTGCTATTCATTTCCTGATTCCTTATCAAAGCTATTACATATGTGGTACTTATCACAAACTACCCTATGAAGTAGTACTTTTGTTTTTCTCATTTCACAGATAAGAAAATTCAGGTATGAGAGGTTATATAATTTGCCCAGTGTCACTCAGCTAGTGAATGATAGAACTAGAATTCAAATCCAGGCAGTTTGGTTCCTGAGTCTTCATATGACAATAAGTTTTTAACCAGCACACACTAAAAATCTTCCCCACACACCAGCCTCTACCTGAATGCCTCAACCTCTGCATCTCTTATCTTTCCATTACTGGATCCACATATGACCCCACCTGTGGTCCTGGTCTGTTCTGATCCTTGCTAATTTCAGAAAGATAAAAGATATTTTTCAATGTCACTCACTGAGATCTAAGACAAACTTCTAATCATGTGGTTTAGGCACAGTTGCAGAATTGAGATACAAATCTGTTCCATCCAAAAATTACCACTGCAAAGCTGTAGGCCTTGATTTCCTCTGTCCTTTTGGTTTACACAATCCTTTTTTTTCTAGCCAATGCCTGAGTCATCTTCTGGGAGCATTTTCCCAGTAAACGGCTGGGGCTTTGAAACCTGATTAGTTTCAATCAACTTACTTTCCTTTGGAGTCTACTCTACATGGTCCCGTATTCTAGCTGATATTTATGGATTGAGTTTTAGAACAAACATTGCTATCTGACTTCTAAATCTTGAATATTGTTTGGGAGATAACAAAAAGGGCTATAAGTTAAAATTGTTGACAAATGGTCAACACTATTTTATTGAAGTCAGTAAAACATACTGAAGCAAAATAATTGATGAAATGACACTACGGCCTTGTCACCTAAAAGCACTATATTGTGTTTTCTGACATCGCATTTAGAAACCAAAACAAATATATTTTATTATAGGACTACTTTTGTCATAAATAGCATTTCTCAACCTTCTGTTTGTTTTGTCCTCAGGAATGAAAATTGCGAAGGTTATTTGTATTTCTGGTTAATCTGTTCTATGATTTTATTATGGAGATACAATTGACATACTAAAAAGTGACACACATTCACTTTTTACAAGTACACAATTCAGTGGCTTTTAGAATATTCACAGAGTTGTTTAATCATCATCCTTATCGAATCCCAGAGCATTTTCACTACTCCAAAAATAAAGTCCAAGTTTTGGTTTCTGGTCTCATATGCATGGGGCTTGGAAGTTGTCACTTTGTCCTAACAAGCAAAAATCTGAACAAACTGAAAAATCAACAGCTCTTCTTAGACCTTTCAGAAAAGTGAGGTCAGAAGGAAAATCTGCTGCCCCTAAATTAGAGAAACAGACCAATATAAAAAATCACAATTCACCAGCGCAGGAACACTGAAAAAGAAACCTCCATTGGAACCAGCCAGTGCCTGAGTAGGACACCTGGTTGGTTCCTACAATAGGACAAGTCTGAGCATTAAAAACTCTCAGGAGAACCAGTCATAGGGAGACCCCCACACTTTTGTGAGTTTTACCCCTAGGAGTTCAGCTGAATTCTCAATGCAATGGACAATGCAAGTGAATATTGGAGGAAAATTCCATGTGCTTATTCTGGCAGGGAGAGAAGAAACAAAACCAGTGCTCTGAAATAGGCCAAAACATTCTGGTCTTCCTAACAGTTCTGCCCTCAAGAGACTATTTTAATATAGTGTAAGCTGTTACGGTTTTATCAGCACTTAAGTGACCTTGGAGAAGAGAAATACTCAATTCCTGCCTCCTGTAGTCATCCTGTTCCACTTAGTGAGAGAGAAAACTCTCACTATGAGTTTTCTGAAATTCCCAGTCAAAGGCTTACTAAAAGACTGAGGGCAAATCTTAGTTGTATATAATGCTTTCCTGTCCTCAATACCTTACCACCACATTACTAAAAGCCTATTTGTAGCAAGTCTGTTCCCCAGCATATCCTATCCAGCCATCAAGGAAAAATCACAAGGCATACTAAAAGGCAAAAAACACAGTTTGAGGAGACAGCAAGCATCAGAATTAGACTAAAATATGGTAGGGATGTTGGAAGTATCAGACCAGCCATTTAAAATAACTATAATTAATACACTAAGAGCTCTGATGGATAAAGTAGCTAGCAGGCAAGAACAGATGGACAATGCAAGCAGGCAGATGAAAATTCTAAGAATAAAAAAAAAATGCTAGAGAGCAAAAACACTAACAGACATGAAGAATGCTTTTCATGTTCATTGGTAGAATGGACATGGCTAAGGAAAGAGTATCTGAGCTTGGACATATGGCATGAAAACATCTAACAGAAAATCAAAGAGATAAAAAGATTTTCAAAATCAACAAATATCTAAGAACTGTGGGTAACCTATAAAAAGTATAACATAAGCAAAATGGGAATACTAGAAGAAAAAGAGAGAGAGAAAAGAAGAGAAGAAATATTTTTGAAGCAATAACAATAAGGAATTTCTCAAATTGATAACAGACACCAAACTACAGACCCAGGAAGCTCAGAGAACACAGGATACATATTTAAAAGGCTACATCTAGGCATTTCATTTTATATTTTAGAAAATCAAAGATAAACAAAATATTCTGAAACAAGCCAGAGGAAAAAAAAATCTTACCTATAAAAGAGCCAAAGATGAGAACTATATCTGACTTTTTAGAAACCATGCAAGCAGGGATAGAGTGGAGCAAAATATTTAAAATCTTGAAAGCTAGAAATCTGTACCCCTTAAAATTATCCTTTAAAAGTGAATGAGAAATGAAGACTTTCTCAGGCAAACAGAGAAATAATCAGAAATCAAAATAGACCTGTTTTAACAAAAAATGTTAAAAGGAGTTCTTTAGAGAGAAGGAACATATTATAGATCAGAAACTCCAATCTATACAAAGAAAGGAAGAACATAAAAGAAAGAATAAGTTAGAATAAAATAAAACTTTATTTTTCATATTCTCAATTGACCTAACAGGTAACTGTTTGCTCAAAGTAATAATAGCAACAATTTATTTGATTAAATATATATATGTATTTCTGTATGCATATTTTATGTATATATTTATGTGTGCTTATATACAAGTAAAATGAATGGCAGCCATGACGAAAGGAATGGGAGAAAATAATTATTTTGTTATTACAAGATACTCACATGACTTGTGAGGTGGTGATTGATATAGTTAGATCTCTGTCCTCATCGAAATCTCATGTAGAATTGTAATCCCCAGTGTTGGAGGTGGGGAGCCTGGGGAGAGGTGATTGGATTATGTGGGTGGAGTCCTCATTAACAGTTTAGCACCATTCTCTTAGTGCCGCTTTCTGATAGTGAGTGAGTGAGTTATTGCAAGACCTGGTTGTTTTAAAGGATGTCGCATTATCCCCTCACCACACTTATGCTCCTGCCATGTAAGAAGTGCCTCACTCCCCCTTTGCCTTTTTCTATAAGTAAGAGCTTCCTGAGGCCTTCCCAGAAGCCGAAGCCACTATGCTTCCTGTACATTGTGCAAAACTGTGATCCAATTAAACCTATTTTCTTTATGTTATGTAGTCTCAGATATTTCTTTATAGCAGTGCAATAATGAATTAATACAGAAAATTGGTACTGAGAAGTGGGGCATTGCTATAAAGATACCTGAAAATGTGGGAGCAGCTTTGGAATTGGGTAACAGGCAGAGGTTGGAAGACTGTGGAGGGCTTAGAAAAAGAGGGGAAGATGAAGGAAAATTTGAAACTTCCTAGAGACTTGTTATATTGTGATCAAAATGCTGATAGTGACATAGACAATGAAGTCCAGGCTGAGGAGGTCTCTGATGGAAATGAACAAACTTACTGGGACTGCAACAAAGGTCACTTTTGTATTGCTTTAGCAAAGAATTTGTTCTAGGATCTATGAATCTCTGAATTTAAGTATGATGATTTAGGGTATCTGACACAAGAAATTTCTAAGCAGCAAAGTAATCACTATGTGCCCTGGCTGCTTCTAACAGCCTAAGTTCATATGCATGAGCAAATAAATAATCTGAAACTAAAACTTTTATTTAAAGGGAAAGCAGAGCCTAAAAGTTTGGAAAATTTGCAGCTTAGTCATGTGGTAGAAAAGAAAAGCCCTTTTTCAGAAGAGGCAAGCTGTGTAAATTTGCATAACTAAAAGGAAGGCAAGTGCTACTATGCAAGAAATAGGGTAAAGGCCTCTAAGACATATCAGAGATCTTCACAGTAGCCCCTCCCATCACAGACCCAGAGGCTTAGGAAGACAGAATGGTTTTGTTGGCCAAGGCTAGCACCCCACTGCCCTGTGCCACCTCTAGACACTGCTCCCTGTATTCCAGCTGCTGCAGCTCTAGCTATGGCTCAAAGGGGTCTACACACAGCTTGGGCCACTTTTTCAGAAGATGTAAACGATAAGCCTTGGATGCTTCCATGTAGCATTAAGCCTGCAGGTGCACAGAGTGTAAGAATAGTTGATGTCTGGAAACCTGTGCCTAGATTTCAGAGGATGTATGGAAATGTCTGGATGTCCAGGTAGAAGCCTGCTAAAGGGGCAGAGCCCTCATGGAGAACCTCTACTAGGGTGGAGCAGAGGGGAAATGAGGGGTTGGAGCCCCCACCCAGAGTCCCCACTGGGGCACTGCCTAGTGGAGCTGTGAGAAAGAGGCCATTGTTCTCCAAATCCCAGAATGGTAGATCCACCAGCAACTTGCACCCTGTGCCTGGAAAAGCTGCACACACTCAACATCAGCCTTTGAGGGCAGCCACTGGGACTGGATCCTGCAAAGCCACAGGGGTAGAGCTGCCCAAGACCTTGGGGGCACCCTATTTGCATCAATGTGCCCTAGATATGAGACACAGAGTCAAAAGGGATTATTTTGGAGCTTTAAGATTTAACGACTATCCTGGCTAATACAATGAAACCCTGTCTCTACTAAAAATACAAAAAAATTAGCCAGGCATGGTGGCAAGTGCCTATAGTCTCAGCTACTCAGGAGGCTGAGGCAGGAGAATTGCCTGAACCTGGGAGGTGGAACCTGGGAACCTAGGAGTTGCAGTGAGCTGAGATCATGCCACTGCACTCCAGCCTCGGCTATAAGAGCGAGACTCATTCTCAAAAAAAAAGGGGGGGGTGAAAGATTTAGTGAGTGTTCTGGGTTTCAGACTTGCATGGGGCCTGTAGCCCCTTTCTTTTGGCTGATTTCTCCCTTTTGGAATGGCAATGTATATCCAATGCCTATACCCACATTGTATGTTGGAAGTAGCTAACTTGTTTTTGATTTTACAGGCTTATAAGTGGAAGGAACTAACCTTGTCTCAGAAGAGACCTTGGACTTTGGACTTTTGGGTTAATGCTAGAACGAGTTAAGACTTTGGGGAACTGTGTGGGAAGGCATGACTATATTTTGCAATGTGAGAAGGACATGAGATCTGGGAGGTGGCAGGGGATGAATCGCATGGTTTCAATCTGTCTTTCCACTCAAATCGCATGTTTAATTGTAATCCCCAGTGTTGGAGGTGGGGCTTGGCGGTGGTGATTGGATTATGTGGGTGGAGTTCTCATTAATGGTTTAGCACCATCCTCTTGGTCCTATTCTTGTGATAGTGAGTGAGTGAGTGAGTGAGTGAGTGAGTGAGTTATAGCAAGATCTGGTTGTTTAAAAGTGTATAGCGGTGTTCCCCCACAAGTCCTGCTCTTGTCATGTAAGAAGTGCCTTACTCCCCTTTACCTCCTGCCACGTGTAAAAGTTTTCTGAGGCTTCCCCAGAAGCAGAAGCCACTATACTTCCTGTACATTGTGCAAAACTGTGAGCCAATTAAACCTCTTTTCCTTATAAATTACCTAGTCTCAGGTACTTCTTTATAGCAGTGCAAGAATGGACTAATACAAGTGGTATAGCATTTCTGAAAGTGGACTTAGATTAGTTGTAAACATGTATTACAAACTCTAGAAAAAAATATTAAAATAGTAAAAAAAAACTACAATACTAAAAAATTTAAGACATCATAACTGATGTACTGAGAAAAGATAAAACAGTATTATATAAAATGAATAATTAAAACCACAGAGGCAAAAAAGTGGCAAAAATTGGGACAAAGAATAAGGTCAATAAGCTGAAAATGGTAAGAACTATGAAAAATATTAATCCAACAATATCAACAATCATTTTGAACATCAATGATCTAAATGCACCCGTTAAAATATGGAGATTGTTAGAGTGGACAAAACACATATCCAACTATTTAATGTCTACAAGAAACCCATTTTACATATAAAGATACATAGATGAAAAGTACATGGATAGAGAATGATGTACAATGTTAATACTAATCAACGTAAAGCAAGGGTAGCTATGTTAATTTCATACAGAACAGAATTCAAAGGAAGGAAAGTTACCAGAGATAAAATGGGCCATTATATAATGATAAATGTCAGTTCTCCAAGAAGACATAATAAACATACATGTTTATATGACTAACAAAGGAGTAGCATAATATGTGAGGGAAAAACTGATTTAATTATAAGAATAAATAAATGAATCCACTATTATAGTTGAAGATTTCAATATCCCTCTATCAGAAAGGGACAGATACAGCTACAGCAGACAGAAAGTCAGTAAGGGCATAGTTGAACTCACCAGCACCATCAATGAACTGGGTATATTTGAATATCAATTAATGTATTTTATAACATCAACAGGCTAAAAACAAAAATCACATGATCATATTAATTGATGAGGAGAAAACATTTGAAAAAATCTAGCATCCATTTCTAATAAAAACTCTCAGCAAAGCCAACTAATAGAGAAACAGAAAACCAAATACCACATGTTCTCACTTACAAGTGGAAGCTAAACACTTAATACACATAGACACAAAGATGGGAACAATAGATACTGCGGACTGCTTGACGGAGGAGGGTGGGAAGGAGGCATGGGTTGGAAGGCTACCTATGCTACACTTGCTACCTAGGTGATGGGATCATTCGTACACCAAGCCTCAGTGACATGCAATTTACCCATGTAACAAACCTGTGCATGTACTGCCTGAACCTAAAGTAAAAGTAGAAAAAGCAAAGAGAGAATGAGAAGCTATAGACCTAGGAGAAAATATTTTCAAAAGACATACCTGATTCTAGATCCTTGAGGAATCACCGTACTGTTTTTCATAATGGTTGAACTAATTTACATTCCCACAAACAATGTAAAAGCGTTCCTATTTCTACATAGCCTCACCAGGATCTGTTGATTCTTGACTATTTAATAATCGCCATTCTGCCTGGCATAAGATGGTATCTCATTGTGGTTTTGATTTGCATTTCTCTAATGAGCAGTGATGTTTAGCTTTTCTTCATATGTCTTTTTTTGAGAAGTGTCTGTTCATGTCCTTTGCCCACTATGAAATACCATTTGACCCAGCAATCCCATTACTGGGTGTATTCCCAAAGGAATATAAAATATTCTGTTGTAAAGATACATACACACATATGTTTATTGCAGCACTATTCACAATAGCATAGACATCGAATCACCACAAATGCCCATCAATGACAACCTGGATAAAGAAAACGTGATACATATACAGCATGGAATACTATGTAGCCATAAAAAGGATAAGATCATGTCCTTTGCAGTGACATGGATGGAGCTGGAAGCCATTATCTTCAGCAAACAAACACAGGAACAAAAAACCAAACACCATATGTTCTCACTCATACATGGGAGCTGAACAATGAGAACACATGGACACAGGGAGGGGAACAACACACACTGGGGCCTGTTGGCAGGGAGTCAGGGGAGGGCGAGAATCAGGTCAAATAGCTAATGCATCTGGGGCTTAATACCTAGGTGATGGGTAGATAGGTGCAGCAAACCACCATGGGCACACGTTTATCTATGTAACAAACCTGCACATCCCGCATATAGATCCTGGAACTAAAAATAAAATTAAAAAAAAGACATAGCTGATAATAGGCTGTAATAAAAAAAAATAAAGAACTTTGAAAACTCAACAAGAAAAGTAACAACTCAATGTAAAAATATATAAAATACTTGAACAGGCATTTCACCATACAAGTTATGCTGAAGTTAAATAAGCATATGAAAAGTTGCTCAAGATCATATGGCATTAGAGAACTGAAAATTAAAATAACAAAGAGATGCCACCACATACCATTAGAATGTCCAAAAGACTAACAACACCAAATGCTGGCAAGGACGGGGAGCAACAGGAGCTCTCATTCATTTCTAGTGGGAATTCACAAGGGTACAGTCACATTGGAAGATAGTTTGGAAGTTCTTAAAATACTGAACATACTTTTACCATATGATCCAAGAATCACACTCCTTGGTATTTATCCAAATGAGCTAAAAACTTATGTCTACACAAAACTTGCACATGGGTGTTTATAGCAGTTTTACTCATACTCCCCAAAACATGGAAGCAACCATGATTCACCTTCAGAAGGTGAATGAATAAACCGTGATATATCTAGACAATAGAATATTATTTAGTGCTAAAAAGAAATGAGCTATCAAACCATGAAAAGATGTGAAGAAACCTTAAATGCATTTTACTAAATGAAAGAAACCAATCTGAAAAAGCTATATGCTGTATAATTCCAACTATATGACACTGTGAAGAAAGCAAAATAATGGACAGTGAAAAACATTCAGTGTTTTCCAGAGGTAAAGGGAATAAGGGTCAAATAGGCAGAAGGCAGGGTATTATTAGGTCAGTGAAACTACTCTGTAAGATACTATGATGGTGGACACATGTCATACATTTGTCAAAACTCACAGAATGTGCAACACCAAGAGTGAACTGTGATGTACACTATGGACTTTGGGTGATAATGTGTTAATGTAGGTTCATCAATTGTAACAAATATTCTGGTGTGGATTTTTGTCTATGGGAGTGGCAAGGGGTAAATGGGAAATTTCTGTACTTTGCACTCCATTTTGCTGTGAACCTAAACTTGCACTAAAATAAAATAGTCTAGGCCAGGTGTGGTGGCTCATGCCTGTAATCCCAACATTTCAGGAGACTGGGACAGGAGGATTGCTTGAATCCAGGAGTTCAGAACAGCCAGGGCAATTCAGGGAGATCCTGTCTTTACAAAAAAATAAAAACATTAAAAGCAGTAAAATAAGGAAAAAATATATATATTTACAAAAACCAACAAACAGTAATATATCCACTAGCAATGACGTTTGATTCTTTTTTCCTTCCACCCCCTGGCAACCACTAGTCCTATTTCTGCCTCTATGAATTTGCCTATTCTAGACACTTCCTATAAATGGAAAAATATAATATAATATGTCATCTTTTGTGATTTACCTCACTTTGCTTAGCATAATGTTCACAAGGTTCATCCATGTGGTAACACATATCAATATTTCATTCCTTTTTTTATTGCAATTAATATTTCTGTGTATGAATATACCATATTTTGTTTACCCATTCATATGTTGATGGACATTTGAATTGTTACCACTTTTTCAGCTATTATGAATAATGGTGCTATGAATCTTCTTTCATAAGTTTTTTTTTTTTTGTGGACATATGTTTTCCTTTCTCTTGGATATATACCTAAAAGTGAAATTGCCAGGTTGTCTGCTAACTCTATGTTTAGATTTTTGAAGAACTGCCAAACCATTTTACAAAGCAGCTGCACATTTTATATTCCTACCAGCAATGCATGAGGGTTCCAATTTCTTCTCTATTGTCTGTCATTTTGATTATGCTCATCCTCGTGGGTGTGAAGTGGTTATCACCGCAGCATGTTGTTAATTTTCATCTCCCTAGTGACTAATGTCATTGAGCATAGTTTCACATGCTTAATGAACATTAGTATAACTTCTTTGGAGAAACATCTACTAAAGTCCTTTGCCCATTTTTTAATCAGGTTATTTTTCTTGATGTTTTTGAGTTGTAAGTGTTCTTTATACATTTTGGATACTAGTCTTTTATTAGATAAATGCTTTGCACATATTCTCTCTTGTTCTTTGGGTTGCCTTTTATAATTTAATTTTAAAATATAAGTTCCTAGAAGAAAAACTTACATAAGAGGTATCTTAATTATCATAAAAGTGAGTTTTATTTTCACAGTGATTTCTACAGAGGAGAAAAAGGTACAGAAGGCCAGAAAACTACTAACATTTGAGCACCTACTATGTACCGCAAATTTCATGTATGTCATCTCATTTGATCCTCATGAAACATCTGTAATGTCACTTCTCTTATCCTAATTTCACAGATAAGGAAACAGTCTTAGACCCATTAAGCAGCATTCCAAACTCACTGAGTTCATATAAAGCAGAAATTGGCATGTGTTTGACTCTTAAGTTTTGTGCCACATCTACTGTACCAGATTTCCTCTCTCATTTTCTAAACATCCCTAAACTTGGTCAAAAGTAAATTATTTAGATGACTACTTTTGCTTTTAATAAGAACTTCTGAGCAATGCTTCAAATGCTTCCAGTGAAAGCTGCTGTATTAATGCCTCATATGCACTTACTGGGCATGCACTAAATATCCCCTGCAGATAATGTCACAGATCTACAGACTTGTATCCATGTTAGATTTTGCATTTGCATCTTACACTCCTAAAGGAAATAGAAGAGAAGCATTTGTTGATTTAAATCATGTCTTGGGAAAACGGCAGCAAAACATGTATCTGACTTAAGGTCTTTTACCAGATGCTTTTATTTCTACAATATCTTATAATATTCCAAATAAGAAATGATAAGACTGACACCTAGGCCCATGTGACTGCAAATTCCATGGATTTTTTCTTCTGTACTTCTACATAAGTGAGCAATTGAATGACATCACACAGTTGATTTATTTTTGTCTACGTTCCACATAAACAAAACTACTAGTGAACAAAAATGAGTAAAGGCAATCATGCAAAATATTTTGTTTTGTCAAATGACAAAAGAAAAAAGAAGAAAAGAAAAGTGTTTTTTATAACTAAATTTGTCTGTTGTTTTGGCATAACACCACCTTTGTTCCCCCAACCCCACTTCCTTTATTTTATTTTTGTCTCAAGCCCTAATATTTTATGGCTCTTTAAAAGAATAATGAAATAAGTAAGTTTCTCTAGTTCCATTCGTTTCATTGTACTACTTATTTCTCTGAGAAAGACAAATTTGGAGTCAGTTGTATCTATCCTATGCATGCATTTCCCTGTATATCCAATAAAGTTTAACAATAATAGCTGACAATTATGCGGCACATATGTGGAGGATGCCTTTCTAATTTGCATCTGATTCTCACTTCAAGTTTGAATTACGGTCCTTGTTGAAGCCCAGAGAGGTTGAGTTAGTTAACCAAGGCCACAAGCTGGTAAAGGGGTAGAATTCCATCCAGATCTGTCCAGCCTCAAAGCCCATGATCTCTTTGCTATACACAACACACACTGCCCAAGATGGGGATTGAGTTTATCCAAAGTCCTAACAGATGGCAGGGGACAAACAGAAATATGGCCGGGGCAAAATTTCTACGTCCTCTCTGCTGTTGGTTTTAAGCACTGACAACAAGGGCACCCATTACAGGCACAGTGTTTTGATATTATGACTCTAAAATTATGTCAAAATCTTTCATAGTAGTTATTATTTTCTCAACACCAAAGCATATTTAGGTTTCGCAGACACATGGGCATGTGTGTAAAATGTAGTCTTGATTTCAAGGGCTGATTGTAATTGGAAAGAAAGGAAAGACAATGTTTGTTGTGCGCATCCCTAGGCTTCAGCACCCTCATTTGCAAAATGAGGAAATTAAACTAAATAAAAGATAGATATCAGCTGGAAAATTTTGTAATTTGTAACACTAATGCATTAACAGAAAAAAAGAGACCTACTCAGGGACTCTGTATAGATAAAATGTTCTACCTACAACAAATCCTGTAAGAGGAAGTGTCCTGAAAAATAAAGGCAAAGACCGGGTGTGGTGCCTCAAGCCTGTAATCCCAGCACTTTGGAAGGCCGAGGCAGGTGGATCACTTGAGATCTGGAGTTTGAGACCAGTCTGGCCAACATGGTGAAACCCTATCTCTACTAAAAATAAAAAAATTAGCTGGGCGTGGTGGTGCACGCCTGTAATTCCAGCTACTCAGGGGGCTGAGACACAAGAATTGCTAGAACCCAGGAGGCAGAGGCTGCAGTGAGCCTGGATTTCACTATTGCATTCCAGCCTGGGTCACAGAGCAAGACTCTGTGTCAAAAATAAGTAAGTAAGCAAATAAATAAATAAATAATAAACATATAGAGACACGATATAACAAGTAAGAAGAACTCTGTGCCATACACAAGAGCAGACTGGGGAACATGCAGAAGGTGACATTGTGACTAAAGAGAACCAAGTCTGGCTGAACATATGTAAGACGGAGGCAGGCTGGAAGGAGCAGAGAGTGTGGAGGAGCTGCCTAGCCAAGTGCACCTAATTTTCAAAATGGACAATGCATTTAAAGGCCATATAAAGGGTATTTTGCAATTGGAAGAGAATGCGATGTTCATAAATGCATATGGATATGAATGAAATACAGAAGAGAAGAGCAAATTAGCAAAACAGACTCTATATACAAGGTGAAATTCACAGTCAATGACTATACTATGCATAGACTCATAGAGGCCAGGAGTTTATGATGAGGTGGAAGGAAATAAAAAATATGGTAGTTAGTAAGTATTAAAATGAAGACAGTGATCTGTCTTTCCTATAATAGATTGGAAATTAGAAAATATCCAATTGGAAAGTAGACAAAGAAATTCTATGAACCAAGAAATTCCTTGGCATCAAGTGAATAGTAAAAATATATATATATAATAGATGGTATATAAATAACTACCAATTGAGCACTTAAAACCTCAAAACAAACCATATGTATATGGTGTTATTATTTTACAGGCAAGAAAGGTGCAGCTCAAAGAGATTACATAGAATCCCCAAAGTCTCAGTTATTAATCTGCAGAAGTTGAATTTAATTCCACATCTGGATGACTCCAAAGCATGTCTACTTAAAAACTAGAATATCATACTTTCCAACAACAGTCAAATGGAATTTCTTAAATTGCATACGTAGCTTTCAGCTTGAGCACATCCATACAACTAGTCTATTTTTAAAATAACCAATCTCAAGATACTGTGGTTACCCTATATTTAATGCTAAATAAAAAAATACAAAACAATTTTGGAAAAAAAGTGCAAATTTTTGTGAAAATATTTTTATGTATTTCTTTGGGGGAAAAAATGTACCTGAATATGATTAAGCACTGTATAAAACTTTAAACAGTCACATCTTGAGAAAAAATACAAATAATATTAAATAGCCATGGTAATACTCTAACTGTCTCATTATTACTAGAATATCTTCAACTAAGCCAAATACAGGGTGAAAATCAAGTAAGCTAATATATTAGAAGATAGATACAGTTAAGTCTTACTCAAATATTTTCCTTTGAGGAAATAAGAAACTTTGTGCTTTGAAAATATTTCAATTGTTTCTGGCTTCCAAGGCATCTTAACACTTCTAACTTTATGCTTCTAGAGAAATTCTTTTATTTCCTTTTCATGCTTCCTGTGGTTTGGACATAATGTTCTCTTTCAAGCCAGATTTGTTGGGTTTCTGAACAGTTTAACGCAGTATTCTTGGCTGGAGGGTCGCTAAGGGAGAAACAGCACAGTATGAAGTTAAGAATTCTCATCCCATCTTTATTTAGCAGAATATGTTCATCTCATTCTCAGTTTATCTGAAACAGAAGAATGGATTACAGTAAAAGGTAGTATCAGTTCAAGTTCATTCGACTGACATTTAAGGTGCAAACCAGCTGGTGCCAAGTTCTGCGGAAGATGTTGGCCATAAAATGAGACTGTCCTTACTTTGGGCAGACATTAAATTCGATGGGGGAAATATACAGATATATATCATTTCACATGTAGCATATGGTGAACACAATCCTAAATGTATATTCACGGTGTTCTCAGAGGTGCTTAGCTCATACAGGACTGAAGGAAGCTTCTTGAAAACACCCAAACCAAACCGCAAAAACAAGGTAGAATTACAATTACCTGACAGAAAGAATAACAGAGAATCTTAATCTGTCCAGTTCATACAAAATACAACAAAATTATTAGAGTTGTTTGATTGTTTTATCTTAGCCTACATTATGCATAGTTTATGCATTCACATCAAAAGTTATTTTTAAAGACAATAAAACTAGAAATATTTTAGCAAAGGAAGGAACTAACATTAATCAAAGATAAGTGTAAAATAAAATGTTGACTAATGTTCATAGTGTTAGAAAAATATTACCACATCTAAGAATCATTTTTTTTTTTTTTTTTTTAGCTTTTTGGCTCTAACTTCAATTATTTAAGGACTGTTTCTTTCTTGAATACAGCCATTGTCACATTAATAACACCAAGGACAGTACTGGAAATTCCAGTTAAATACATTTAGGCTGATTGAGGAGGATGTATTATTATGGGTGTCTATTGTGTAAGTTAGATATTTGAAAGCGAGGTGTGACACCCAAGTACACTTTTATTTTCTTCAAGCAGAAATTCTTTTTTATTTAAACAATCAGCCTTGAAAACAACACCAGTTTAAGGCTCTCTTGGGGATCTGTGTGAGTATGAAGCTGGTAATTTTTTCTAATAATCTTGACTTGCACCCAGCTTTGCTCAACAAGGCTTTTCCATTCCAATGCTGTCCAAGCCACATTGTTTGCTAAACAATAACCAAGTAAACTAGATGAAGATCAAGTGTCCCGACACTTTAAGTTAGTTGCACTGGGGAGATGATAGAATGGTTGACTGGATATTAGGGCTAAAGAAATATCGTGGCCTGGCTCTGTGGCTCACACGTGTAACCTCAGCACTTTGGGAGGCCAAGACAGGCATATCACTTGAGCCCAGGAGTTCGATACTAGCCTGGGCAACATGGTGAAACACATCTCTACCAAAAGTAAAAATAAATTGGCTGAGCAGGGTAGCATGCACCTGTAGTCCTAGTTACTCAAGAGGCTGAGGTAAGAGGATTGCTTGAGCCTGGGAGGTGAAGATTGCAGTGAGGCAAGATCATGCCACTGCACTCCAGCCTGGCTGACAGAGTGAGATCCTGTCTCAAAAAAAAAAAAAAAAAAAAAAAAAAGAAGGAAAAGAAAGGAAATAACACGCCCATATCTCCTGCTGCCACTTATGTTACCTGACAAATGGCCACACTGACAAGAAGATGGTGCCTCAGAAGGAGCACAGGATGCCATTTTCAGTTTCTCATAGAAACTGACACTAAGTCCCTGAAAGTTTGTACAGTCATTTCCTGTACTAAGTAATTCACTATCTCTTGTTCCCAGCCCTTCCTTGACCTGATGGCTCTTTAGAGAAAAGTAACTTATATTTAAATAATATTTTGCAATTCATTAGTTGTTTCCATAAAGTTTGGTGTATTTAGATACTTTTGGCTGCTCTTATACTAAATAATTATTAGCTCAATTTTACAGACCAGAAAACCAAGATTAAAAAAGGATGATGCCTGCCAGTCTTCATAAACCCTTTCGGGTAGGTGTCATTCATCCCTGTTTTACAGTTGAGAAAACTAAAACTTTCTGTAAATCTTCAAAGTCATAATGAGTGATAGATTTGGCACTTAAAATTAACATTGTCAAAAAGTCACTCTTTGGAGTAATTATCAACAAGAGAAATGATTGGAATCACATATGCAGCTTTCTCAAAATTAACTTCTGGCCTATATTTTAGACTTCCTTAGGTCTAGTAAATCATGTGAATTTTCCACGATTTATTCTAATGTGCACCTCTGGTTAAGATCCACGGCTTCCTCATTTGCTTCTTTCTATTGTCTATTCATACCAGAGTTAGAGCATCAAGAATCACTTGTCATCTTTTAAAAATGAATTATTGCCCAGGCACGGTGGCTCACGCCTGTAATCCTAGCACTTTGAGAGACCGAGGTGGGTGGATCACGAGGTCAAGAAATCAAGACCATCCTGGCCAATATGGTGAAACCCCATCACTACTAAAAATACAAAAATTAGCTGGGTGTGGTGGTGCATGTCTGTAGTCCCAGTTACTTGGGAGGCTGAGGCAAGAAAATAGCTTGAACCCAGGAGGCGGAGGTTGCAGTGAGGTGAGACCACGCCATACCACTCTCCACGCCGGCAAGAGCAAGACTTCCTCTCAAAAAAACAAAAAAAGAATTATTGATTTAACTGTATTTAACATGGATTCTGATCATCAAGTTGATCACTAACAATTATGAAACTTAACAGATATCTAGTTTTTACTATAATACCCACAATATCTCAATTAATGTATAATTAATTTTAATCACTTAAAACATCTTAAGCACAGATAAAGTTACAATAATTAAAACAGCACTGGTGCTGAAATAAACACATGGACAATACACCAATGGAACAAAAGAGAGGGCCCCAAAATAGCCACATTTTTATCAAAGTAGTATATTTGACTATATACAATGAGCACCATATTTGCTATCATTATTGTTATTGCTATTATTATTATTGTCATTATTATTATGGCAGAGGTTATTCTACAGAAAAATGAGTAAGGGATGGTCTTCTCAATATACTTACCATGAAAAAAATGGTTCTAGATTTAAAAAATAAAAAAGTTATACTCTTACCTCAGACCATACAAAAACAACAGCTCCAAGCAGGCTGTAAACTTAAATGTAAAAGATAAAATTTGAATGCTTTTAGGAGATACTGTAGAAGACTATCATTGTAACCTTGGGGTTAGGAAAATATTTCTTTCTTAAATGAGACACACAAGAAAAGCACATTTAAGAAATAAATGAGTAAATTTGACTACATCAAAATAAGAACTCATTTATCAAAACATCATCAGCAGAGTAAAACAACAAGTCATAGAATTAAAAAAAATTTGTTAAATAAGTAACAAAAGAATAGTATAGAGACTTTAGAACAAACAATGATAAGAAAAAGGAAGAAAATCCAGTAGAAAAATTGACAACATATTTGAACAGGAACTTCACAAAAAAGGAAATTCAGATTGTTGCAAAACTTATAAAAGGTATTTAACATTATTAGTAATCACAAAAAGGCACATTAAAACTGTAATATGATACCTTTATAGAGCCAGAAGATTGAGAAAAGTGAGAACACTATGAGTTGTGTACACTGCTACTAGGAGTGTAAATTGGTAGAGCCATTTTGGAAAACAGTTTGGAATTATCTAGTAAAACTGAAGATATGCATGTCTTATCCTACAATTTCAAACCTTGAAATAAAACTTATACAATCTCTTCCTATGTGGACCAGAATATATAACATGTAAAAGAATGTCTGTAGCATCATTTTTTCTAATTATCCCAAACTGGAAACAATCCAAATGTCCAAAGACAGTAGAATGGAGAAGTAATTTTGATATATTCATAGATTAGAACTTTTGCAGCAATCAAATAAAATAAAGCCTGGCTGTATTCTAAAATCTTCCAAGATGGTATTGAATAAATGAAACCAGAACATATAATAATACATTTTGTATGTATCCACTCAAATTAATTTTTTAAATGCAAAATTAAACTAAATTATTAGGGATGTACATATAGTTGGGAAACTATAGAGAAAGTGGTTGCTGTAAAGTCAAGGCAATTGTTGTCTCATGTGGGAAAGGAAGGAGGTATAGAATCTGGAAGAGATACACAGTGATAAAGAAAACTTCTGTGAATGTAGCAATTATTTCTCATGTTTGGTGTTCTCTTTATAATTTTCATTATATTCTTCAACCATGCTTCATATGTTTTTTTTGTATCTGTGTTATGTCTCACAATATTGAACAGGTCTTTAAATCCTGCTTAAGCAGAAAACCTCCTGTTAAATGTTTATTACTATCAAATTTGAATATAAGAAGTATTTGGGGTTAAGAAATAAAAAGAATAAATGAAATAAGTTTGGTCTACTGCTGAAATGGTATATATATATATACATATAAAATTGTTAGTATGCATCAAATGTATTGGTGTGTTTTTTCATTGTCATGTGGTGTGGAGCAGTTGGTGATTCTGGAACTGCTTTTTCAGTTATAGTAAGACATCCCATGCAATAATCTCTAGAAATCAGAGAAAAGCAATAAAACTTTGCTCCTAGTAAAACTAACAACGAAGTGCCTGAAGGCAGGACATGGTGACTGCGATTTTAATTAATCAGCATGTTTATTTTAGTATGAATTACACACCCACCACTTCCTGTGTTCAGAGTTTATTATTAATATTTCTATGGACGACATATCTTCCTTTCTAAGACCTTGCTCCTTTCCTTATTGTCTTGGGTATCTAAAGGGTTGTTTACTTAGCTCTGGCTGATTCTTACATGAATATTTTTACAGGAAGAACATAATGAAATGATAAACCAATGGATTCTTATTAAAATGTGAAAAATAAAATTATGGATAGCATGGCTACAGATCTGATCATAAAACCAAGAGTACCCTATGTCAGGACTAAAACATATTTACACATTAAATAAGAACATTATGAATGAACACACAGAAAATAGAGCTATCACAACAATGTAAATGGAAACTAGCCCCTTATCTTATTTGACACTTACTGAACCCTTCACCTTTCACTATCTAGGGAAATAGGAAAGAACAGAATAACAAATGGAGGTGTTCCTCCTAGCACCTCTAGATTTTTCCTTTTCACCAGGAGTTTCATCTTTTTATTCTGATTAGTGGATTATGGTCCAATCAAACCAAACAAAAAATGACAACTTCCCTGAAATGAGAGTGGTTTTTAGCTTTTTAATCATATGCAATAAAAGCTAACATCCATTTAACACTTAACATCTGAAAGTGACTTACCTATATTATTCTTCAATCCTCACAAAATTTTATAAAATTGTTCTTCTTCCACATTTTATAGGGGAAGAAACTGAGGTGTAGAGAAGCTGAGTATTTTGCATACAGTAAACTGGTACTTGTAGAAAAGTCAGAATTCAACCCCAGGAGCCTGATTCCAGAGGCGACACTTAACCCACTACAACACATGAAATGACATACCCTTCCATCAGCTAAGGGACTCCAGAGATTCTATAGAATTTCCTGACACTTCCATAAATGCTGTAAATGCTCTGCTTTGATGATAATCACTAGAATAATGCCTGGACAGCATCCTCAAAAGCTTGAATAAATTATAGTGGATTTTAGAAGCATATGATTTATTCCCAGAAATCTGTAGAGCCTCTGCAGTATCTAGAAAAGGATCAGAAATGTTTCCGAAATTCTGCATCTTAACATTGTCTTATGTGTAATGTCTCTCTCGATTCCCCTAGAGAGTGTACCCATGTCCCTTTGCCACTGCGCTTTTCCCATTATAGTGCTGTTTATATATGTTTCTTTCCTCTCTGCTACATTTGGAGAACCAATAAAACCAGAAATTTCAAATGTTTATATCCCCGGTACTTTCACAAGGACTGGAATATAGCAATCACAATACATAGTTCTGGAATGCAGGATTAAGCAGTCACATAATAGCACTGATATAGTTTGGCTGTGTTCCCACCAAAATCTCATCTTGAATTGTATAATAGTTCCCATAATCTCTACATGTCATGGGAGGAAACTGGTGAGAGGTAATTCAATCCTGGGGGCTGTTACCTTCACACTGTTCTCATGACAGTGAGTGAGTTCTCATGAGATCTGGTGGTTTTATCAAGGGCCTTCCCCCTTTCTCTTGGTACTTCTTTGTCCTGCTGCCCCATGAAAAAGAATGTGTTTGCTTCCCTTTCACCCATGACTGTAAGCTTCCTAAGGCCTCCCCAGCCCTGCGGAACTGAATCAGTTAAATCCCTTTCCTTTATAAATTACCCAGTCTTGGGTATGTCTTTGTTAGCAGCATAGGAATAGACTAATACAGCACTTAATATTTATTGCATCTACTCTATGTTAGGTGTCATAGAAGACATTTTGTGTGTATTATTTATTCTTCACAAGAATTTAATGAGGTTAAAAATTCTTATTAGGCTTATCTTTAAGTGTATAATTAAATGCTTAGGTTTAAATACAAATAGCTTGCTCATGGTCATGTAGGTAGTTATAATGAAGATAAAATCCAAATTCGGGGCCATCTGGCTCCAGAGTCTGTCCTCTGAGCACTGACTGCATTGTTTGGTTTTCCTGTCTTAAAATTCAACACTTTTGTTAGAAAAATTTAGTCAGATCCTAATGGTAGTTATTTTATTTTATTTTATTGAGACGGAGTCTCGAACTGTTGCCAGGCACCAGGCTGGAGTGCAGTGGCGCGATCTCGGCTCACGGCAACCTCCGCCTCCCGGGTTCAAGCGATTTTCCTGCCTCAGCCTCCCGAGTAGCTGGGACCACAGGTGCGCACCACCGCGCCCAGCTAATATTTGTATTTTTAGGAGAGACGGGGTTTCACCGTGTTGGCCAGGATGGTCTCAATTTCTTGACCTCATGAACCACCCTCCTCAGCCTCCCAAAGTGCTGGGGTTACAGCCGTGAGCCACCGCGCCCAGCCTTAATGGTAGGTTTTTGTATGACTTGATGATAAACAACACTGTTTAGACTGGTATGCATAAATATTCCTCTTGAAATACATTTAATTCCCTAGATGGGTGATTCCTTAAGAGTCAGACCTGGCCAGGCACGGTGGCTCATGCCTGTAATCTCAGCACTTTGGGAGGCCGAGGTGGGTGGATCGTGAGGTCAGGGGTTTGAAACCAGCCTGGCCAATATGGTGAAACCCCATCTCTACTAAAACTATAAAACTTAGCCGGGCATGGCAGCATGCGCATGTAGTCTCAGCTGCTCAGGAGGACGAGGCAGAGGAATCCCTTGAACCTGGGAGGCAGAGGTTGCAGTGAGCCCAGATTGCACCACTGCACTCCAGCCTGGGTGACAGAGTGAGACTCTGTCCAAAAAAAAAAAAGTCAGACACTTCAACCGCATTACAACCCTGTTTCATAACTGCATACATGAAGAAATTAACAGTGCTTGCTCTTTCAGGGGGTATAAAAACTAAATTATTGAATAGTGAAAGCACGTTTCTACTGACTGTGTATTAGATATTAAAATATAGTGGAAACTGGGTTGTAGACGGCACGAATTATTCCTGTGAAATACAGTTACTGCAGTTCTAGTAGTTCTAATTGTCCTCAAATATAAGCCCTATGTATTTAAGAAAGAGAAAATAATGCTAAAGAGCACTCCAGTTTGAGGAAAAATAAAAATAATTCCCACTAACTATTCTGGAAGGCTGTAAATATTATACAGACACTGTAGGTCTGATTCTATCTAAGATTAGCTATTTTTATTAAAGGTAGTTTTTTTTTCCCTACAGTATATTTCTGCCCTTTGTTTGTAATAAGAAATGTAAGAAGCATTACCAGAGCTGCGGGAACAATTTCACACTTTAAGCAAGAGCTTAGAGAAAACACCAAACTATGTATTTGAAATAGATATAAAAAAGAAACCATTTGTTCTGGCATTTTTCCAAAACTTAGTCATAATAATGTGAATTTTTAAGCAATATAAAATAGTTCTCTCTAAAGTGATGGAATTCAAAATAAGTCCAAAGGAAATGCTCACCAAGAATTGCTTCTTCATAGCAATTAATGGATTCTGAGGTTAAATTATTCCTGAAAATAAAACAAATGAAACTGAGATACTACCAAGCCATCAGACCAAGTTTCAGGAAGAGATGCTATTGTTTTTCCTTCCATTCTTTCTTATACTCCCTACTCAAACCTGTGCACAAGAAAAATATAAGAAAGTTAAAAACAGTCCTCAGAAAAGAATGTATTTCAGAAGGCAAAAAAATAAATGTTTTTTTTTTCTTTTTTCTGGGAGATGATGAATTATCCACCCCTGGGCATGGGCGTACTGAAGCAAAGAGTAGACAATCACTGCTCAGGATATTGCAGGATATTGAGAATTACATCAGTTAGTTTTTTCCCATATCTGAAGGTCTATGATTCTGACACTCATTTTTGCTACTTACTAGTACTCAGCTGCTGCGAGGTCATCCTATCCTCTCTTGACTTCACTGTCTAAGGGGAGGATTCAGTCTCCGACCTCTGGCTTCTGGCTGGCTGGAAATCACACCTCTGGATCCAGGAGCACCTCTGTCCAGGCAGTTTAAAATGGAGCTGAGGGTAAAACCATCTCTGTGCTTGTTCTTAGAAATCTGTTCAGAGTTCATCTACTCTGGTTCTCCTTCACTCCAGATCCACTTACCTGTTTATAAACATAAGCTAGTAAGAGGTGGGTCAGGATTTAAACCAAGGTCTGACTCCAAATCTCAGGTTCCCATTGCACATCACATGATCTGTTATCCTAGAGTTTTCACAACTGAGCAGTGGAATTATAATTCGTTGTTGCTCACGTCCTGACATAGCTCATAGCCTAGCAAGGACTGCTTAGCCTGGAGTGTGCAAAGGTCAGGGACATGGCTAAGCCAGATGGTCATAGCTGAAAAGATTCTTTTGTCCATCATCCAGGCTAGCATTGATGCCTTGAGCTTAGCAGTTGGATCTTTTCAAATAAATCCAACTGTGCTTCTGCTGATAACACCCTACACTAGGGATTGTTGGCTACAGGATTAAATTTGCATGTCTCAGCTAAATTGGAGAATCACAGAATTATTGAATTGAAAGTAGAACATATCTTAGAAGCCCTTGAATGTATAAGTTAAATTTTTAAAGGTAGGGAATGGAGACTCAGCAAAGCCTAAGTAGCACAATATGAGCTGGTACTAATATTGTAATTAGAGCTTCAGTTTGAGCCCTTTGTACAACAGAAGGGATAGATTATTTCATCATGCTTTGCACTACTGGACTTCACAGAAGTCCAATGAACTTCATGCATGCTGTACAAATTGAAAGTTTATGGCAATCTTGCCTCAAACAAATCTATCAGCACCATTTTTTCAACAGCATGTGCACACTTGGTGTCTCTGTGTCATGTTATTCTTACAATATTTTAAACTTTATTATTATTATATCCATTAGGATGATCTGTGGTCAGTGATCTTTGGTGTAACCATTGTAATTGTTTTGAGACACCAGAAATGACTCTCATATAACATGGTAAACTAAATCACTAAATGTTGTACATGTTCTGACTGCTCCACCGACTGGCTGTTCCCCTGTCTCTGTCCCATTTTTGGGGCCTTCCTGTTCTCTGATATGCAGCAATATTGCAATTAAGTCAATTAATAACCCGACAATGCCCTCTAAGTGTTCAAGTGAAAGGTAGAGTTGCACTTTAAATCAAAAGCCAAAATAATTAAGCTTAGTAAGGAAGATATGTCAAAAGCTGAGACCCTGTGACAGAGAGGCGAGGAAGCTGCTGGAGAAAAGTGGAAAGCCAGCACAGGGTGGTTCATGAGGTCTAAGGAAAGGAGCCATCTCCTTTACATAAAAGTACAAGGTGCAGTAGCAAGGGCAGAGGTGGAAGCTGCAGCAAGCGAGTCAGAAGATACAGCAAAGATAATGGATAAACATGGCACCACTAAAAATCATTTTCGGTGGAGACAAACGGTCTTCTATTGAAAAAAGATGCCATCTAGGACTTTCATAGCTACAGAAGAGAAGTCAATATCTGGCTTCAAAGTTTAAAGATCAGGCTGACTCTCTCATTAGGGGCTAATGTGCTGGTGACTTTAAGTTAAAGCCACTGTTCATTTACAATTCCAAGAATCCTAGGGCTTTTCAGAATCATGCTACATCTACTCTGCCTGTGCTCTATAAATAAAACAATAAAGCTTAGATGACAGCACATCTGTTTACAGCGTGTAAACAGAATATTTTAAAGGGTTCGAGACTTTAGTAAAGGAAGTAACTGCAGATGTGTTGGAAATAAAAAGAGAACTAGAATTAGAAATAGAGCCTGATGATGTGACTGAATTGCTACAAGTTCATGAGAACACTTGAATGGGGGGCAAGCATGGTGGTTCACGCCTGTAATCCTAGTACTTTGGAAAGCAGAGGTGGGCGGATCACCTGAGGTCAGGAATTCGAGACCAGCCTGGCCAACATAGTGAAACCCTGTCTCTACTAAACATACAAAAATTAGCTGAGCATAGTGATGAACATATGTAATCCCAGCTACTTGGGAAGCTGAGGCAGGAGAATCGCTTGAGCCCAGGAGGCAGAGGCTACAGTGAGCCAAGATCACACCATTGCACTGGGCGACAGAGCAAGACTCCATCTCAAAAAACAAACAAACAAAACTTGAATGGATGAGGAGTTGCTTCTAATGGATGAGCAAAGAAAATGGTTATCTGAGATATAATCTACTCCTAGTGAAGGTATGAACATTGTTTAATTGATGTCAAAAAATTTAGAATATTACATAAACTTAGTTAATAAAGAAGTGGCAGGATTTGAGAGGATTAGCTGCAATTTTGAAAGTTCTACTGAGGGTAAAATGCTACCAACAGTGTCACATGCCACAGAGAAATCTTTCATGAAAAAGAGAGTCAATCAATGTGTCAAATTTCATTGTTGTGTTATTTTAAGAAATTGCCCCTGTCATTCCTACTTTCAGCAAACACCACCCTAATCAGTCAGCAGCCATCAACACCAAGGCAAGACCCTCCACCAGTGGAAAAGCAAAGGCTAAGCTGATTGGCAGCATTTTTTAGCAATATAGTATTTTAAAATTGAGGTATATACATTGTTTTTTAGCTACTGCACACTTAATATAGTGCATTACAATTTTTATGTGTACTTGGAAACCAAAAAATTTGTGTGATTCACTTTATTGTCATGTTTACTTTATTGTGGTCGTCTGGAAATGAACCTGCAAGAGATCTAAAGTATGCCTGTGGCCCTTCCAAACTACGCCATGAGGGGAGCTTGAGGTCAGCAATCCTGTCTGCATGTTGAAAAGAACTCAGGCCTTGTCTTTTCTACCAAAGCCAGAGACCAAACATAATAAAAGAAGCTCATAGACTTGTCATGAAACTAGGGTGTCCAGAGGAAATGTTTAAAACAACGGCAAAGCAGACAAGATCAAAGGGCAGCTAGAGGGGGAAAAATTAAATTTAGAATATTTAAAATTTGAAACACCTTTATTTTTTTTTTGAGACAAGGTCTTGGTCTGTTGCCCAGGCTGGAGTGCAGTAGCATGATCTCAGCTCAAGCAATTCTCCTGCCACAGCCTCCCAAGTAGCTGAGACTGCACTCACGTGTCACTGTACCTTCCTGGCTAATTTTTGTATGTTTAGTACAGATGGGGTTTCACCATGTTGGCCAGGCTAATCTTGAACTTCTGACCTCAGGTGATCCGCCCACCTTGGCCTTCCAAAATACTGGGATTATAGCTGCAAGCCACCATGCCTGGCCTGAAACATCTGTTCTGATTTTAGTAGGTGCAATCTCAAGTACTATTTTTTCTAATGTTTTAATGGACTTGTCAAATACTTCTTTTCTTTGTAGCAACTTTATCTATAAAAATAGAATAAATTTCTGGCTGTTGAACAAATGAGAATATAATTTAGCTAATGCTGAAAATATCTCAAGCAAGTCCTAAATATGGCAACAAGAGCATGAAGTAAGCCCATTATTCAAGCACAGTCTTTATCCTTATAAAATTTTAGCCCAAAGTGAAAATTTCAGCCAAAAGCATAGGTGGAAAGCCATCTTAATTAAAAATAATTGGAGGTGTATTTTTGTAAGGTTTAAGACAAAGTCTTAAGACACAGAATAATACACACACATTATATCAATGTCAAATTCCTAATTTTGATATAATATAATAATTATATATAATGTAAACTCTGGAGAAGACTTGTTAAAAGGCAACATCATGTGAAACTATAATTATTCACAAATAGTTTCTCAAAACTAACTCTTGAAGAAGTTACTCAGTAAAAATAATACACACACATTGCAGGTTATTTTATGACTTAATATCATCATCAATTGTTCCTATTAGTGCGCAGCTGGTGTTTTTCTTCTGTTTTTACGTGCTTATTTTTTAGCCTATGTTAAGCACTGTCAGAAGGCCAAGGTAGATTCATTTCCATTGTCGGCACCACGAAAAATTCACTAAGTATATTTTTCCATTGATTTAGGCCATTTTTTGCACCATTCAGGTATCAGCTTAATGAATTTAGGCACCTAGACCTTTATCATGGTTCACATTTTACTTTGCCTGATATTTATTTTTTTGAAAGTACATTAGTCTCAAGCCACAAAAGAAAAGCCTCTATAATGTTATGGTTCACTTAAAGGCTGTCAATGTTGATCAAATCCTTTTCAGTGCTATAGATTGTGACTAAAGTTTTTTTTTTAATTGAGAAGGCAAAAAGTCCAATTTAAGAAACATTTAATTTTATTGAATCTATCCTAAATGAATCATGATTCTTAACATAGTGTTGATTTACATAAGGACATAAATAAGTGCTTCCCATGAAATGTTGAAGTAGGAAGAGACCAGAGGATCATCCAATTTCCATGCTACACTTTTTTTTTTTTATTATTGAGATGGAGTCTCACACTGTTGCCGGGGCTGGAGTGCAATGGCGTGGTATCGGCTGACTGCAGTCTCCACCTCCCAGGTTCAAGTGATTTTCCTGCCTTAGTCTCTCAAGTCACTGGGATTACAGGTGCTCACCACTAAGCCCAGCTAAATTTTTGTATTTTTAGTAGAGATGGGGTTTCACTATCTTGGTCAGGCTGGTCTCGAACACCTGACCTTGTGATCCACCCGTTTCAGCCTCCCAGAGTGCTAGGAGTGAGCCACCGCACGCTTAGCAAGATCAAATGACTTCCCTTGTCAGGCTATCAGTTATAACTGAAAAACCTGGGGCATCCTATCACTGCAAACTGTTTGTACCCAAGTTTTGTTTGCCTGAATTTAAGAACTAGCTTCACCATGCAGTGGCTATGTGACTTTAGGGAAATTATTTATTCTCTCTATGCTTCAGCTTCTGTATATGTAATATGGAGACACCAGTAGTGCAGCTGCTGAGGTCTTGCTAAGGTTGTTGGATACTTTTAATTCTAGATAGCCTAGATTTTAATTGAGGTGATTTTATATTTGTAATTCTGCATAGTCTTGATGTTATCAGTCTTTCCTCTTACATGACTTTTCTATTTTAAGAACCATTATTTATCATATAACATTCTTAATTCAAAATTGAATATGTATATTGCAAGACTCATTGCCACAGTAGACACTGCAGTTTGTGTATCTCCCATCCACTCCTCTTCTTCCACACTCACAGGTAGACGGAACTCGGCCCAACATTCTTCTTCTCTTCCCAGATGCCAGGTAGACTCACAGGTCCTCCCAGAAACAATCTTCCCCTTGCTTTGGTTCATAGCTTTATCCCAGCATCTTGATCTTTTCCAAGAATATCCAGTCTCAAGGTTTTTGTTCCACCTATAGGGGAACAAGTCTGTGCCAACACTCTCAATTGGGATCTCAGCAGGCCCTGGAAAGGCTCTCACTCTCCAGTCTTCCTGTCCTAAGACTCCAGTTGCTGCCCCTGTGAGGTTGTCATTTAGCAGCTGGACTGGGGTAGGTGGAGTACATCAGCAGTCATCTTAAAGCCATAATCTTCTGAGAAATTACTGGTGGCTTTTTAAAAGTCAGGAACAGAATTATTAATTCCTCAAACCCATTTATCTTCCAGAAAACTGGAATTAATCACTAATCATCCAGTTTCTAGGAATCATAATGGGTTCTTGCCTTTCTCTCCTTCCCCACTTCAAAACCATTCCTATGGCCTGTTAATTTTACCTTCACTCAAAACTATGTACTTTCTCCATTGCTGCCACTGTGTCCCTACTACTTCAGTGGAGCATTAGCCTTATAACTAGTTCTCCTGTTCTCTGTTGTATATGGTGTCTTCAGCTCATTCTCTATACAGGAGCCTCCTTAAGCTTTTACCTACAAATTGAATTGTGTCTCTCCTGGGCTCCCCACATGTAGCGTACAATTAAAAATTCCTATCATGGACCATAAATCCTTAAGTAACCTGCCCATTGCTTATCTCTGCAGTATCTGGTGCAATTTCTCTTCTCACTCACTATGCTTCAGCTACTTGGACCCTAATTCCATTTCTGGAACATTTTGAGAGTTTTCTTTACTTATTTTAGGGTTTCTGCTGATGCCATTCCTCCCGCCTGGAATGTTCTTCCCTAAGCTCTCTGTATAGCAGCTTTCCTGTCATCCTGAAGCTCTCGGTTCAGTGTCTCTTACTTAGGGGTATCTTTCCTGATCATTCTACCTGGGTTCTTCTCCTGTTATTTTTTAAAACTAACCTGTTTCTTTATTTCATGACATTTCACATTTTGTATTGATTTCTTTGCTAATTTATTGTCCGTTTAGGTGTATGTTCTATGATAGCAAGGACCATGTATAATTTGCTAATAACTTCATACCATGAACATGATTGGTACCAATCAAATTTTGTGAATTAAATAAAATATGGGTAAAAAAGGTAGACAATAGTATATGTCAAACACAACGCACTGACCGTCTTAAAAGGATATAAACCACGTGTATTAATGACTACAATATAAACATACCATACACTATATGAAAGACATAAACTCAATCCATGAAAACATAGAGAGAGGGAAAAGATATGAAGGCAACTTTAAAGAGTGATGAGTGTCTGAATAGAGCCTCCAGCTCAATAGGCAGAGATGGAAAGGAAGGGATTAAAAGCAAAAACAACTTAAGTACAAGCATGGGGATCGAGAATTTCTATTATGTATATCCAAGATATAAAACAGATAGGAAAGTAGTCTTTATAAAGAGATAAGACAATGTGCTGAGGAGTTTGCTCTTTTTGTTCAGTAAGTAGGAAGGGGAAAAGTATTTAAAACTTTAAGCTGGTTACTGGCATATTCATCAGGAAGTATAAACACAACAGAAGAGATTAGGGGAGGAAAATATTGATGAGGAGAGTTTTAAGATTGGCTTGAATTATGATGGTAATACTGCAGATGGAAGATAATGGATGATCAGAGGCTCCAACCTGGGCTCCATGGAATGTTAGAGTTTGTGAAAATATCTCCAGGGAGGTAGAAAGCCTTGAAGATGTATATGCACATCTTGTGTATTTTTCAAGAGAAAATCCTGGGTTTTCATGAGAAATCTCAAGGGAGCCTCCAATTTCAAAATTTTAAGGTGGCTGGTTTACATGATCTTAGTTTTCTTTTCTGGGGCCACGTAGAAATCCTTATCCATGGTCTTAGCTTTTCCTGCTTTGTCTGAATTATTTGTTGCAGTAAGACATTACCTAAATTAGTTTACATTTCTAAAGAACACCTCCTCAGCACAGACCTACTGCAAGTCATTTATATGCATTCTTTTTCACTCAGGAGGGACTACTTTTCTCCTTCTCACTGAACTTACTTTAAGCACCTAAGGCTAAGCATTCACATTCCGTGGATTAAATATACCCACTCATCCTTTTAAACCAGCATCCACTCGATCTTATTATGAGATTTATAAATTGTGTTCCAAACTTCTAACACAAATGACCTCTTAAAAGGCATGCCATTTAGCCTTACACCCAGATCACTTTCTTAATACCTAGACCAGTGGATCCAAGTAATAGGTTTATAAACAAAGAAGCGAAGTGCTTCAGATTTCTATTTGGAAGTCTGTCAAATAGAAATCTGTCAAATCTACAAATCCTGTAGATTTCCAAGCATTGTTTATTTATCACTAAGAGGATTTGAACGAGAAATATTATCTTGCCATGGTTTTCCTAGGTGTGGCTATTAGTCCAGAAAGTCTTGTTTTCTCAGTCACTGAAGACATGTCTTGGAAATTTTGGTATTGATCTGTTTTTGTAGAGCGTGCTCTGGTATGCCAATCAGATGATCTCTCCTACAAGATTCAAGCTCTCATACCATTTAGCTGCTGGTACATGGCTACTAACAGGCCTTTCCCTGGATAAAGGAAACTATAGCCATGTTCCTCCCATAGTGCAAAGAGTCCACAGGCTGAAATGACATGCCCATATGGAATTGCTACCTGTCTTTCTTTTCTTTCTTTTCCTCTTCCCTGCCCTTGCCCTTCTGCTCCCCTTCCCCTTTCCTTCCCTTCTTTTCTTTTCTTTCTTTTCATTCCTTTTGTTATTTTAACAAACAAGGTCTCCCTCTGTCACCCAGGCTGGAGTGCAGGGGCACAATCAGGTCACTGCAGACTTGATTTCCCAAGCCCCAGCGATCTTCCTGCCTCTGCTTCCCACATAGTTGGGAGTACAGGCATTCACCACCACATCCAGTTTTTTTTTTTTTTTTTTTTTTTTTTTACTATTTTTTTTGGATATAAGCAGTGCCTCTATGTTACCCAGGCTTGTCTGGAACTCCTGGGCTCAATCAATCCTTTCACATTGGTCTCCCAAAGTGCTGGGATTACAGGCATGAGCCACCACACCCTGCCTATGCCCCTCTTTTTATACTACTTTCTAGGCACACAGGACTTAGGAATCACTGCCCAAACAGACTCAAGCTCACTTCCTTAGTAGAAAGTAGTATAATACTTATAACTATTCCATAAGTTTCTGTGTATTTGATAGAAGAGACATGAAAGTCTCCAGCAGTAAAAATAGGTTAGGATTTAGGGTTTATAAAATAAAAGCAACCACTTTTTAGGAGAAACTCATTTATTGTACTGAGAAAAGTGAGCAATTTCTCTTAAGGTCCTCTGATATGGTTTGGCTCTGTGTCCCCACCCAAATCTCATCTTGAATTATAATCCTTGCATGTGGAGGGAAGGGAGGGATTGGGTTATGGGGGTGGCCTTCTTCATGCTGTTCTTGTGATAGCGGGTGAATTCTCATGAGATCTGATGGTTTTGTAAATGGTAGTTTCTCCTGAGCTCTCATGCACTCACTCTCTCTAGCCTGCTGCCAGCGCCTCTTCCCCTTCCGCCATGATTGAAAGTTTCCTAAAGCCTCCCTAGCCATGTGGAACTGTGAGTCAATTCAACCTCCTTTCTTTATAAATTACCCAGTCTTGGGTAGTATCTTTATAGCAGTGTGAGAACAGACTAATACATTCTCTTAAAAATGGCATTTTAAGAAACAACAATTCCAACAACATCTTTAAAATAAATTTATCAATGAGCTTCATAAAATCTTTTCTTACCATGTTCCTCAATATAGAACATTAGCAAAAGCATAAGTAAATGAGAACAGTTTTACAAATGCTTTTAATTTTGTGGTTCAGGCATACATTTTTTTTGTTGGTCAGGAGTCAGGGATAAAATAAAGATTACTTACAGTAACAAATGAAATGTGGATGCTCCAAAACTATTCCACAAACACTATTTTTCAGCATGATGTTCTAAAATACTGCCCAGGCTGGATGCAGTGTCTTATGCCTGCAATCCCAGTATTGTGAGAAGCCAAGGTGGGAAGATTACTTGATGCCAGGAACTCCAGACCTGCTGGGGCAACATGAGACTCTATCTTTAGTAAAACACTGCTTGTTTTTTAAGTGCCTGGCCAGATGCAGCACATCAGTCTGCAAAAATCTTAAAAGAAGTAAGATATTTGTTGTTATTTGAGTATCAGCCTAAACTTCATTTATATTATTTTTAAATGCCTTTAAGTTCTTAAATGCTGTACAGAAGTCTAGCTCACTTTATTCCTGTATCATCATTTTCTTCCTAGGATTACAGCAAAAACGTCCGCATCCACTCTTGGCTTTCTTCCATTCATTATCCAAACTTTAGACAAAGTGATCTTTCAAAAATGCATACAACTAAAATACAAATTTAATAATGTCAAATCCCTGATCAAAGCCCGGCAATATGATTGCATTGCTCTGGAATAAATTCATGCTTGACATAACCTTGGTGACTCCTTTCACTCTCTCCTCTGCTCTCTCTACATAAACACACACTGGAATACTTCAATTCCTTGGGTGTTCATTCCCACCGTTTCCTCAGTTTCTATTCCAGAATATTTAAGTAAATTAATATCTGCCTTGAGCTTTGAAATCTTCATTTATTTTACTTGGTTCATTTTTATAACAGAAAGTTGGCATTTTTAGACAGTTTCCTACCTCCTATCCCATCCTAGATGAAAATAATTCCTTAATAATTAGGAAGAGGCTGTTTGAGATGCACCAACATAGGAGACTTAATAAAATGCTCCAGGACCTGAAAGAACAAGTAAAAATTACAAACTGTCTGGCCCATCACCAGTTAGAACCTGGACATGTGAAGAGGCAGCCCCATCGATGAATTCCACTGTCAACTCTCTTATGTGGTGTGAGGTTCTGAATCTAAATAATTTCATTGCCCACTTTCTTACTTGGTATGAGATTCTGAATCTCTGTGAGTGACCACTAGTATCCAAACTTTCTGTCCCCTTATTGTGAAAAGAACAAGTGGTAATGACTGATGGAGACAGAACTCGCTCTTCTGCCAGGAAGATTACCAATTAAAATAAAACTTATAAATCTTCGAAGATGGAGTTTTCTTTTACTTTAGGTACAAGACACCCAGTTTATCAAAGTATATTGGTTATATAAATGTACCTTAGATTGTATGACTGCAATTTAAACATTTTCTGTGTTCTTTTGCTAGAACACTGCTATCGATTTTCTCCTGAGGAAATGTGTTTTATTCTTTTTTAAAAGATTTTTTGAAATAATTGAGATTCACATGCAGTTATAAAAAATGATACAGAGATATCCCACATAAGCTTTGTCTAGTTTTCCCCTATTGTAACATCTACCTTAACTATAATATAATGCCACAACCAGGAAATTGACATTAAAAATCCCATCAATCATATTCACATTTCACCAGTTTTATATGCATTCCTGTATGTGTGTGTGTGTGTTTCAGTATATACAATTTTAACACAGGGGTGTATTCTTGTGACCATTGCCACTGTGAAGATACAGGACAGTTCCATCATGCAATCATATCTTATGTATTTTTTTATATATAAAAAAAGGAACAGCCATGTTCCTCCCACTCTCCCCTACCCTATCTCTAGCCCCTGACAACCACTAACCTAGTCTTCATTTCTATGTTTTTATTTCCTAGAATATTATAGAAATGATAGCATATAATATATAACCATTCGGATTTTTTTTTTTTCACTCAGCATAACTTCCTGGAGATTCATTCGGGAAGTTGTGTGTATTGATACTTCATTCTTTTTTATTACTAAGCAATATTCTCTGATATGGATGTACTGCAGATTTTTTTAGCCATTCACCTCTTTTAAGACATTAGAGTTGTATCCTATGTTGTCTTATTAAAAACAAAGCTGCTATGAACATTAGTGTGTAAGTTTTTCATGTGAGCATAAATTATATTTTTTCTAGAGTAAATGCTCAAGAGTGCACTTAGTGAGTAGCACAGCAATTGCATATTTAGTTTTATAAGAAACTGCAAAACATTTTCATTTTGGTTGTACCATGTTATATTCACACCAGCACTGTATGAATAATCCATTTTCTCTGTATTGATCATTTGTATGATCAAACATATATTATTTCTCTGTAAAAGATCCATTTTCATCTTAGTAGCATTTGGTGTTGGAATAATGTTTTATTTTAGTCATTCTGATACACTTGCAGAGATATCCTGTTTTGGTTTTAGTTTACATTTCCTTAATGCTTACATTTAGTTTACATTTCCTTATTGGCTAATGAAATTAAAAATCTTTTCACATAAGATGGCTTATTTGCCATGTGCATATCTTCTTAAGTTAAATGTCTGCTCACCTCTTTTGCTCATCTTCTAATTAGATTACTTGGCTTTTACTGTTGAGTTTTAAGCATTCCTTATATATTCTGAAATCTAGTCCTTTGTACTTTGTCAGTTCTGCCAATATTTTCTCCCAATCTGTGGCCTGTTTTCTCATCATCTTAGGAATGCCTTTGCATACAGAATACAATTTTTCCATTTTGATGAGGTCAGATTTTCTTTTATGGATTGTGCTTTCTTGTGTGAAGTCTAAGAAACCTTTGTCTAAAACTTGAAGAATTTCACCTGTCTCCCCAAATGAGAAGGAACCAATTCTGGTAATGCAACAAAACAAAATTCTTTGACATCTCCAAAAGATTACACTAGCTCCCCAGCAATGGATTCAAACCAAGATTAAATATCTGAATTTCCAGGAAAAGAATTCAGAAGGTTGAATATTAAGCCAATCAAGAGGGCACCAGAGAAAGGGGAAGTCCAACTTAAAGAAATAAAAAAAGTGATGCAGGATATGAATGAAAATATCACCAGTGAAATGGATAGTATATATAGAAATAATCACAATTTCTGGAAGTGAAAGACACACTCAGGAAATTACAAAATGCACTGGAAAGTCTCAGCAATAGAATCAAACAAGTAGAAGAAAGAACTTCAGAGTTTGAAGGCAAGGCTTTTAAATTAACCCAATTTGACAAATTAACCCAATTTGACAAAGACAAAGAAAAAAGAATTTAAAAAAATGTAAAAAAGCCAACACAGTTTGAGATTATGTTAAACAACCAAACCTAAGAATAATTGGTGTTCCCAAGGAAGAAGAGAAACCTAAAAGTTTGGAAAACATATTTGAGGAACCAATGAAGAAAATTTCCCCAGCTTTGCCAGAAATCTAGACATCCAAATGCAAGAAGCTCAAAGAAAACCTGGGAAATACATCACAAAAATATCATTATCTAGGCACATAGCCATCAGGTTATCTAAAATCAAGATGAAGGAAAGAATCTTAAGAATTGTGAGGCAAAAGCATCAAGTAGCCAATACAGGAAAATCTATCAGATTTCTCAGGAGAAATCTCACAAGCTAGAAGGGATTGTGGTACTATCTGTAGCCTTTAAACCAAAAAAAATAAGGCAAGAATTTTGTATCCAGTGAAACTAAGCTTCATAAATGAAGAAATGATAGTCTTTTTCAGACAAATACTGAGAGAATGCACCACTATCAAGCCAGCACTATAAGAACCACTCAAAAGAGCTCTAAATCTTGAAACAAATACTCGAAACACACCAGAATAGAAACTCCTTAAAGCATAAATTTTACAGGATCTATAAAACAATAACACAATGATATAAAAAACCAAGATAGCCGGAAAGGCGGCTGGCCCCTTGCCCATCACACAACTCACGTTTGTGGGGAACCTGGCGCTAAACCATTAGTGGACGACCTACTTCTGGGTCAGGGTTTCATATGTAGCAGAGCAGCTCCCTCGCTGCGATCTATTGAAAGTCAGCCCTCAACACAAGGAAAAAAGGGAAAATAATAATAAATAAAATAAAATAAAATAAAATAAAAAAACAAGATATTCAGGCAACAGATTTCATGATGAATATAACAGTACCTCACATCTCAATACTAACACCAAGTGTAAATGGTCTAAATGCTCCATTTAAAAGATACAGAATGGCAGAATGGACAAGAATTCACCAGCCAAGTATCTACTGTCTTCAAGAGACTCATTAATACATAAGAACTAACATGAACTTAAGATAAAGGGGTAGAAAAATGTATTCCATGCAAATAGACACCAATAGCAAGCAAGGATAACTATTCTCATATCAGACAAAACAAACTTCAAAGCAACAATGGTTTAAAAAGACAGAGGGACATTACACAATGATAAAAGGACTAGTCCAACAGGAAAATATCACAATCCTAAATATATATGCACCTAATACTGGAGCTCCCAAATTTATAAAACAATTACTTCTGAGACAGAAGAAACACAGTAATAGTGGGGGACTTCAGTACTCCACTGACAGCACTAGACAGATCATCAAGATAGAAAGTCAACAAAGAAAAAATGGACTTAAACTACACCCTACAACAAGTGGATTTATAGATATTTGCAGAACATTCCACCCAAGAACTGCAAAACGTACATTCTATTCATCAGCACATGGAACATTCTCCAACATAAACCATATGATAGGCCACAGAACAAATCTCAAAAAATTTAAGAAAATCAAAATTTATCAAGTGCTCTCTCAGACCGCAGTGGAAGAAGATTGGAAATCAACCCCAAAAGAAACCTTCAAAAACATGCAAATACATGGAAATTAAATCACCTGCTCCTGAATAATCATTGAGTGAACAATGAAATCAAAATAGAAATTTAAAAATTATTTCAACTGAACAATAATAGTGACGCAATCTATCAAAACCTCTGGAATACAGAATATGTAGTATGAAGAGGAATCTTCATGGCATTAAATGCCTACATCGAAAAGTCTGAAACAGCACAAATAGACAATCTAAGGTCACACCTCAAGAAGCTAAAGAAACAAGAACAACCAAACCCAAACCCAGGGAAAAAAAAAAGAAAAAGAAACAACCAAGATCAGGGCAGAACTAAATGAAACTGAAACAGACAAACAAACAAAAAATACAAAAGATAAATACAACAAAAAGCTGATTATTTGAAAAGATTAACAAAATTGATAGACCATTAGCAAGATTAACCAAGAAAAAAAAAGAGACGATCTAAATAAGCTCAAATAGAAATGAAATGGGAGATATTACAACTGAAATCACAGAAGTACAAAAGATCACTCAAGGCTACTATGAACATCTTTTCACACAAACTAGAAAACCTAGAGGAGATGGGTAAATTTCTGGAAAGATATAGCTCTCCTAGATTAAACCAGGAAGAAATAGAAACTCTGAACAGACCAATAACAAGCAGTGAGGTTGAAATAGTAATTAAAAAGTTATCAACAAAAATAAGTCCAGGGCCAGACTGCTTCACAGCTGAATTCTATCAGACATTCAAAGAAGAATTCATACAATCCTATTTATACTATTTCAGAAGGTAGAGAAAGATAAAATCCTCTGTAAATCATTCAGTGAAGCCAGCATCACATTTCAAAATCAGGAAAGGACATAACAAAAAAAGAAAACTAGAGACCAATATCACTGATAAATCTAGATGCAAAAATCCTCAACAAAATACTAGCTAACTGAATCCAATCATATATAAAAAAGATAATCCACCATCATCAAGTGGGTTTCATACCAGGGATGAAGGGATGGTTTAACATACACAAGCCAATAAATGTGATACAAACATAATCAGAATTAATAACAAAAATCACATGATCATCTCAATAGACACAAAAAAATTATTTGACAAAATCCAACATCACTTTATGATTTAAATCCTCAGCAAAATCCAGATAGAAGCGACATACCTTAAGGTAATAAAAGCATCTGTGACAAACCCACAGCCAAAAACCTTGTATTGAATGGGGAAAAGTTAAAAACATTCTCCCTAAGAACTGGAACAAGACAAGGATGCCCACTCTCATCACTCCTCTTCAACATAGTATTGGAAGTCCTAGCCAGAGCAATCACACAAGAGAAAAAAATAAAGGGCATCCAGATCAGTAAAGTAGAAGTCAAACTGCTATGTTTGCTGATGATATGATTGTGTACCTAGAAAACCATAAAGATTCAACCAAAATTTCCTAGAACTGGTAAATAAATTCAGCAAAGTTTCAGAATACAAAATTAATATACACAAATCAGTAGCTCTGCTATACATGAATAGCAACAAAGCTGAGAATCAATCATGAACTCAATGCCTTTTACAATATCTGAAAAAAAAGGACTATACTTAACCAAGGTGGTGAAAGACCTCTATAAGAAAAACTACAAAACACTGCTGAAAGAAATCACAGATGAGATAAACAAATGGAAACATCTAATGCTCATGGATGGGTAGAATCAATAATTGCCAAATGCAGTCTACAAATTTAATGCAATTCCTATCAAAATACCACCAACATTCTTCATAGAACAATAAAAAAAATCCTAAAATTCATATGGAGCCCAAAAAGGGCCCTCATAGTCAAAGCAAGATTAAGCAAAAAGAATAAATCTGGACACATCACATTACCTGGCTTCAAACCATACTATAAGGCCATGATCACCAAAACATCATAGTACTGGTATAAAAACAGGCATGTAGACCAATGGAACAGAATAGAGAACCCAGAGATAAAACCAAACACAGTCAACTGATCTTGAACAAAGCAAACAAAAACATAATGTGGGGAAAGGACATCTTATTCAACAAATAATTGGATAATTGACAAGCCATGTGTAGAAGAATGAAACTGGATCCTCATCTCTCACCTCATATACAAATTGACTTAAGATGGGTCAAAAACTTAAATTTAAGACCTGAAACCATAAAAATTCTAGAAGATAACATTGGAAAAACCCTTCTAGATATTGGCTTAGGCAAAGACTTCATGACCAAGAACCCAAAAGCAAATGTAACAAAAACAAAGATAAATAGATGGAACTTAATTCAACTAAAAAGCTTCTACACAGCAAAAGAAATAATCAACAGAGTCAACAGACAACCCACTGAGTGGGAGAAAATCTTCTCAATCTATACATCTGACAAAGGATTAATATTCAGAATCCATATGGAACTCAATCAAATCAGCAAGAATAAAACAATCTTATCAAAAAGTAGGCTAAGGACCTGAATAGACAATTCTTAAAGAAGATTTACAAATGGTCAGTAAACATATCAAAAAATGCCCAACATCACTAACGATCAGGGAAATGCAAATCAAAATCACAGTGGTATACCACCTCACTCCTGAAAGAATGGCCATAATCAAAAAATAAAAAAATTAATAGATATTGGTGTAGATTTAGTGAAAAGGGAATACTTTTGCAGTGTTGGTGGGAGTGTAAACTAATACAACCATTATGGAAAACAGTGTGGCAATTTCTTAAAGAACTAAAAGTAGATTTTTAGGTCCTACTCCTTCTTTTCCAGAGGAAAATAAGTCATTATACGAAAAAGATACTTGTACATGCATGTTTATAGCAGTGCAATTCACAATTGAAGAAATATGGAACCAACCCAAATGCCCATCAATCAATGAGTGGATAAAGAAAATTATATATATAATTTTAAATTATATCTATAAATTTATATATACATAAATACATATATAGATATATTAGTATTCCCATCACTGGTCATTAGAGAAATACAAATCAAAACTAATTGAGATACCATCTCACGCCAGTTAGAATGGTGATCTTAAAAAATCTGGAGACAACAGATGCTGGAGAGGATGTGGAGAAATAGGAACACTTTTACACTGTTGGTGGGAGTGTAAACTAGTTCAACCATTGTGGAAGACAGTGTGGCACTTCCTCCAGGACCTAGAAATAGAAATTCCACTTGATCCAGCAATCCCATTACTGGGTATATACCCAAATGATTATAAATCATGCTATTATAAAGACACATGCACACATATGTTCATAGTGGCACTGTTTGCAATAGCAAAGACCTGGAACCAACCCAAATGCCCATCAACAATAGACTGGACAAGGAAAATGTGGCACATACACACCATGGAATACTATGCAGCCATAAAAAACAATGAGTTTGTGTCCTTTGTAGGGACATGGATGAATCTGGAAACCATAATCCTCAGCAAACTGACACAAGAACAGAAAATCAAATACCACATGTTCCCACTCATAGGCGGGTGTTGAACAATGAGAACACATGGACATAGGGAGGGGAGCATCACACCCTGGAGTCTATTGCAGGGGAGCCAAGAGAGGGCCAGTGGGGGGATGGGGAGATCAGGGAGGGATAACATGACGAGAAATGCCAGATGTAGGTGACGGAGGGATGGGGGCAGCAAATCACATTGCCATGTGTGTACCTATGCAACAATCCTGCATGATCTGCACATGTACCCCAGGACCTAAAGTACAATAAAAAAAAGACTGTTTCCCCCCATTGAATGTTCTTAGCCCTTTGTCAAAAATCAATCAAGACTTTCAGTTTTCTGTTCAACATTTAAGGAGCCATTATTCCCATCCTCACAATAAGACAAAAGCTGAACAAGCTGAAAATCATCAACTCTTGATAGAGTCATCAGAGAATTGAGGTCACAGTGCAAACCACTACCTGCAAAATTGGAGAGACAGGTGAACACAAAGAAGCAATAGAAACCCAGAAATAAAAGTGAGTCATTGGATTGAGTGCCTGGGTAGGATAACTTTGACTACAATTGTTAGGTTGCTTGAAACTCATTGTGGACAGCTTGAGAGCAACCAGGAGGCCCAGTCATAGGGGAGCCTCCACATGTTAAGGAGTTTTACTTTGAGTAGCCTCACCAGGATCTCAGATGGTACATCAGAGAAAAATTCCCTAATTCTTTCGGCAAGAAGAAAGGAAGAGTAACCATGTTGAAATATACCTAGTACATTCTCTTTTTCTTAATAAAAGCCTTCCCTTTCCCTTGTGGGAAACTACCTTGAATATTACCAGAAGCTAACCTACCTGAGGAAAGGAAAATACCTCACTACAGCCTCTTTTAGCCTTTAATGTAGGGTACCAAGAAAAAAAACCTCCACTGAAGTCCAATTTAGAATTTCTATCTCACTAATAGGTGAAGAGAGGAAACTAATAAACACATGTGAAGATCACATTCTAAGAGCAGAAGCTTGCTGCTTCACCTCCTCTAACACCTTACTACCACATCAATAGGGCTCCTGTGTTATAACAGGGAAACAATAGAAAGAACTATATATCTCAGACCTTATTTAAGAAAAAATATTTAGGGAAAGTCAAAGACAATAAAAGATATAAAAATAGGAACACAAAAGGACATTTTAGCATATGACACCTATCATTACAGCAAAGAATAAACATAGCCCAACTCCGAGCCAGATAAACAGAAAAGCTCCTACTAAAGGCCTATTTACCTCAGTTCTTCTTACCCATGTCTGGCTTTCAACAACAATTAGAAGGCATACCAAAAGATAAAAGACGCAGTTTGAAGAGAGAGAGCAAACATTGAAACAAGACTTAGATATGGCAGAGATTTTGGAATTACCAGACTGGGCATTTAAAACAAGTATGGTTAATATGCTAATGGCTCAAATGGAAAAAGAGGACAGCATGCAAGATCAGAAGAATAATGTGAGTATAGAGATGAAAACTCTAAGAAACAATTTTTTAAATGCTAGAAATGAAAAACACTGTAACAGAAATAAAGAATGTCTTTGGATGGCTCATTAGTAGAATGGGCACAGATGAGGAAAGAATCAGTGAGCCTGAAGATAGGTCAATAGAAATTTCTGAAACAAAAATAAAAATTTTAAGAAAAGAAACAGAAGAAAACAATGCAAGATCTGTGGGACAATTACAAAAAGTTTAATACATACATAATGTGGGTGCAAGAAGGAAAAGGAAAATAAGAAATATTTGAAAGGATAACCATTTTTCAAAATTAGTTACAAAAACCAAACCATGTATTCAAGAAGCTCAGAGATTACCAAGCAGAATAAATATTTTTTAAATGTCCACATCTAGGTATATCATACTGAAGTTGCAGAAAATTAAAGACAGAGAAAATCTGGAAAGTAACCAGAGGGGGAAAAACACCTATAGAAAATAAAGGATACTAATTACATAGGACTTCTCTTCAGGAACCATGCAAACAAGAAGGGGGTAGAGTGAAATACTTAAATTGAAAGAAAACCCCCACCAACCTAGAATTCTGTATTCAAGTCAAGGCTATTAAACTTCCAAAATGAAAGAGAAAAGACTTTCTCAAACAAGCCAAAAAAATGAGGGAATTTGTTGCCAGTAGACCTGCCTTGCCAGAAATGTTAAAAGAGCTTCTTAACAGAAGGAAAATTACATTATTCAAAAACTTGATCTACATAAAGAAAAGAAGAACATTAGAGAATGAAGGTAAAATAAAATCTTATGGTTTTCTTATTTTATTTAAATCGTAACAATGTATTCAGTGATTACAATTTATGGGTAAGTGAAATGAATGACATCAATGTTATAAGGAATGGGAGTGAGGAGTTGGTAATAGTCTATTATAAGCTATGTGCACTATCCATGAAGCAGTATTACTGTTTTTTGAAAGTGGACTTGGATTAGTTGTGAATGTATATTACAAACTATAGGATTACCACTTAAAAAGTTTTTAAAAAGAAGCATAATTGATATGTAAAGAGAGGAGAGAAAAAGAATTTACATAAAATGCTTACATGAAAGCAAAGAATGCAGGAAACGAGTGTAAGACAAAAAAAGAAACAAAGAAGAAGGGCTAGTATAAAAAGAATAAAAAATAGAGTATATATTAATTTAACTATTCATATGTAATCACCAAGAAACATGCTTTATCTGGAAGAAGCATAGATTGAAAATTAGGTGGGCACAGCAACATGGCAGAATAGAAGCCTACACCATTTGTCCCCACACTGGAACACCAAATTTTAACAACTATCTACACACAGAAAAGCATTATTGCAAGAACCAAAAATCAGGTAAGCAATTACAGTACCTGGTTTTAACTTCATTTTGACAAAAGAGGCATTGAAGAGGGCAGCAGAGACAGTTTGCTGCCTCCCTCATACCCGGCAGCAGGTGTGCAGTGCCAAGAGAGAATCAGTGCACTTTGGGTTGAAAGAGTGCAGCAACTGGGGGATTTTAAATTGAACTCAGCGCTGCTCTGTCATAGAGCAGAATACAGTCATGCTAAGCCAGTGCCTGCACCACAGAATAAGCATTTGGACCAGACCTAGCCAGAAGAGAATCGCCTGTCCCAGCAACTAGAACTTGAGTTTCTTGGCAAGCCTTGCCACTGCAAGCTGAAGAGCTCTGGGTTCCCAGGTAAACTTGAATTGCAGTCTAGGACACGGGACTGCAATTCTCAGGAAATTCGTAGTGCTAGACTGGGCTTAAAACTAGTGAACTAGGGTGGCATGTGACCTAGGGAGACACCAGTTGGTATGGCTTAAGGGAGTGCTTGCACCATACCTCCCCAACCCCAGATAATACAGCTTGCAGCAATGAAAGTAAATCATTTCTTCTGCTTAAGGAGAGGAGAGAGAAGAGTAAAGAGGACTTTATCTTGCATCTTGAATACCACTTCAGCCACAGTAGGATAGAGCACCATGCAGAGTTGATACCCCCATTCCAAGCCCTAGCTCCTGGACGACAATTCTAGACACACACTGGCCAAATGGGAACCCACTGCTTTGATGTGAAGGACCCAGCCCTGGCAGGACGCATCACCTGCTGACTAAAGAACCCTAAGGCCCTTAATAACCAGCAGTGATACCCAGGGAGTACAGTGTGGGCCTGGAGCTCTGAGATGTGCTGGCTTCAGGGATGACCCAGAACATTCCTAGCTGTGGTGGCTATGGTGAAAGACCCCTTCTGTTTGAGAAAAGGAGAGGGGAAAGTAAAGGGGACTTTGTCTTGCACCTTAGGTACCAGCTTGGCCACAGTAGGGTAGAATAACAAGGAAGTGCTTGGGGTCACCAAGTCCAGGCCGAGGCTTTTAAATAGCATTTCTGAACTTGCCTGTGCTGGAGGGGTGCCCACTGCTCTGAAAGGTGAGCCCAGTCCTGGCAGCATTTACTATATGCTGACAGACAAGACCTTGGGCTTTAAGTGAACATGAGCAGTAGCCTGGCAGAACCCCTGTGGACCAGTGGTGGTGGTGGTGGCCACAAGAAGAGGCTCTACTGACTGTGGAAAAGGAAGGGAAGAGCAAGGGGGAGTTGGTATTGTGGTGGGAGTGCCAGTTTAGCCACAGTAAAATAGAACATCATGCCAACTGCTAAGGTTTTTGACTCCTATCCCTGGATTCCAGACAGCATCTCTGGAAATGCCCGGGGCATGGGGGAACTCGCCATCCTAAAAAGAAGGACCTTGGAAAAGACCTTAGTGCTGTGCTGGATTCAGGTCTGACCCAGCACGGTCCCAGTGGTTGTGACCACACTGTGCTTGCATCACCACAGTCCTGGGTCTAAGTGGCTCAGCACAGAGAGGGAAACTCTGTTTGGGATAAAGTAAGGAAAAAGGACAAGAGTTTCTGCCTGGTGTAATACAGAGACCGTTTTCAAATTTTATCCAAGTGTACCAACACAGTGCCTCTATGAGTCTGAAAAACAACATAGTATGTATTATTGGGCTTGAGGCCCAAGTCTCTTTGAATACCTGGAAAGCCTTCCCAAGAAAGATGGGCATGAACAAGCCCAGATTGTGAAGAATACAATAAACACCTAACTCTTCAATGTCCAGACACAGATGAACATCTACAAGCATTAACGCCATCTATGGAAATATAACCTCACTAAAAACTAAATAAGTAACCCAGAACTAATACTGGAGAATGAGAGCTATATGACCTTTCAGACAGAGAATGTAAAATAGTTGTTTTGAGGAAACTAAAAAACTCAAGATAACACAGAGAAAGAATTCAAAATTCTATCAGGTAAATTCAACAAAGAGACTGAAATAGTTAAAAAGAATCAAGCAGAAATTCTAGAATTGAAATTTTCAATTTGCAAATTGAAGAATGTCTTTTAAAAGCAGAAGGGAACAAGCAGAAGAAAGAATTCATGAGCTTGACGTCAGGCTATTTGAAAATACACAGTCAGAGGAGACAAAAGCAACAAGAATGAAAAACAATGACCAGTGCCTTAAAGATGTAGAAAATAGCTTCAAAGGGGCAATTCTAAGAGTTATTGGCCTTAAAGATGAGGCAGAGAAAGAGATGAGGTAGAATGCTTATTCAAAGGGATAACAACAGAGAACTTACCAAATCTACAGAAAGATATGAACATTCAAGTATAAGAAGGTTACAAAACATCAAGCAGATTTAAGCATAAGAAGACTACCTCAAGGCATTTAATAATCAAACTCCCCAAAATCAAGGATACAGAAAGGATCCTAAAGGCAGTAAGAGGGGAAAAATAATACACAATGCAGCTCGAATATGTCTGGCAGCAGACTTTTCAGTGGAAACCTCAAAGGCCATGAGTGAGTGGCATGACATATTTAAAATGCTGAAGGAAAATAACTTTTACCCTAGAATACTATATCTGGCAAAAAAAATAGCCTTCAAACATGAAGGAGAAATAAAGACCTTCCAAGACAAACAAAAGCTGAGGGAATTCATCAATACCAAACCTGTCCTAAAAGAAAATTCTGAAGGGCATTCTTCAATCTGAAAGAAAAGGATGTTAATGAGCAAGAAGAAATCATCTGAAGGTACAAAACTCACTGGTAACAGTAAGCACACAGAATATTGTAACTGATGTGTAAACTATTCAAGTAGAAAGACTAAATGATGAATCAATCAAAAATAATAAATACAACAACTTTTCAAGATGTAGACAGTACAATTAGACGTAAAGAGAAAACAAAAAGTTAAAAAGCCAAGGGATGAAGTTGAAGTGTACAGTTTTTCCGCAAGTTCTCACTCATAAGTGGGAGCTGAACAATGAGAACAGATGGACATGGAGAGGGGAACATCACACACCTGGGCCTGTCAGGGGGTGAGGGGCAAAGGGAGGGATAGCATTGGGACAAAAACCTAATGCATACGATGATTAAAACCTGGATGACGTGTTGATGGGTGCACCAAACCACCATGGCACATGTATACCTATGTAACAAACCTGCACATTCTGCACATGCATCCCAAAACTTAAAGTATAATTTTAAAAAACACAAAAAACAGGCCGGGCATGGTGTCTCATGCCTGTAATCCCCGCACTTTGGGAGGCCAAGGCGGGCAGATCACCTGAGATCAGACGTTTCAGACAAACCTGGCCAATGTGGTGAAACCCTATCTCTATTAAAAATACAAAAATTAGATGGGTGTGGTGCTGGGCACCTGTAATATCAGCTACTCAAGAGGCTGAGGCAGGAGAATCACTTGAAACTGGGAGGCAAAGGTTGCAGTGAGCCGAGATTGCATCATTGCACTTTAGCCTGGGTGACAAGAGCAAAACTCTGTCTCCAAAAAAAACCAAAACAAAACAAAAAAGAAAAAACAACTGCAAAAAAAATAATAAAGTGTAAAGTTTTTGTTAGTTTTCTTTTTACATGTTTGTTTATGTAATCAGTGTTAAGTTGTCAACAGTTTAAATAATGGGTAATATGATTGGATTTGAAAGCCTCATGATAACTTCAAGTTGAAAATCATACAACAGACACCAAAAGTGGAAAAAATTAAAGCATACGATCAGATAAAAACACCTTTACAGAAGGGAAATGGGGACAAAGGAAAGAAGGAAGACAAGACTGTAAAACAACCAGAAAATAAATAACAAAATGGCAGGAGTAAGTCTCTACTTATCAATAATAACATTAAATGTAAATGAACTAAACTCACAATCAAAAGACATAGAGTGACTGAATTGATTAAAAAAAAAAAAGAACCATTGATTTGTTGCGTATAAGAAACATGCTTCACCTATAAAGACATACATAGACTAGAAATAAAGGGATGGAAAAAGATATTCCATGCCAATGGAAACCAAAAAAGAGCAGGAGTAGCTATACTTACACCAGACAAAATACATTTCTAGACAAAAACTGTGAGGAGACACAAACAAGGTCATTATGTAATGATGAAGGAGTCAATTTAGCAAGAGGATACAATTGCAGATATACATGCACCCAACAATGGAGTGCTCAGATATATAAAGCAAATATAATTAAAACTAAAAACAGAGAAAGACCCTAGCAAAATAATAGCTGGAGACCTCAACACCCCACTTTCAGCATTGGACAGATTTTCAAGACATAAAAATCAACAAAGAAACATCAGACTTCATCTGCAGTATAGGACAAATGGACCCAATAGATATTTATGAACATTTCATCTAACAGCTACAGAATACACATTTTTCTACTTAGCATGTGTATCATTCTCAAGAATAAACCACATGTTAGGTCACAAAATGAGTCTTAACACATTCAAAAAATGGAAATAATGTCAAGCATCTTCTTTGACCACCATAGAATAAGACTAGAAATCAATAACAAGAGGAATTTTGGAAATGATACAAAAACATGGAAATTAAGCAATATGTTCCAGAATGACCAGTAAATCAATGAAAAAATTAAGAAGGAAATTGAAAAATTTCTTGAAAGAAATGATAATGGAAACATAGCATACTAAAATATATAGGATACAGCAAAAGCAGTACTAAGAAGGAAATGGATAGCTATAAATGCCTACATCAACAAAGAAGAAAAACTTCAAATAAATACCTAATGATACATCTTAAAGAACTAGAAAAACAAGAGCAAACCAAATACAAAATTAGAAGACGAAAATAAATAATAAGGATCAAAGCAGAAGTAAATGAATTTGAAATGACAAAATATAAAATACAAAAGATCAAATGAACAAAAAGGTGGTTTTTTGAAAACTTATAATTGACAAATCTTTAGCCAGACTCATGAAGAAACAAAGGGAGAAGACCCAAATAAATAAAATTGGAGATGAAAAGGGAGCTATTACAACCAATACCACAGAAACTCAAAGAATCATTAGTGGCTACTATGAACAAATATATGACAATAAATTTGAAAATCTAGAGGAAATGGATAATTTCCTCGACATACAGCATAGTAACATTGAACCATGAGTAAATCCAAAACCTGAACATATCAATAACAAGTAACAAGATTGAACCCATAATGAAAAGATTTCTAGCAAAGAAAAGCCTATGACCCAATGGCTTTACTGCTGAATTCTACCAAACATTTAAAGAACTAATACCAATCTTACTCAAACTGTTCTGAAAAATAGAAAAGGAGGGAATACTTTAAAACTCATTTTATGAGGCCAGTGTTACCCTGATACCAAAACCAGACAAAGACACATTAGAAAAAGAAAACTACAGGCCGATAGCTCTGATGAATATTGACGCAAAAATCTTCAACAAAATACTAGCAAACAGAGTTGAACTATACTTCAAGAAGATCTTTTATCATGACCCAGTGGGATTTATCCCAGGGACGCAAAAATGTTTCCAAAAATGTAAATCAATCAGTGTGATACCTCATATCAACAGAATAAAGGACAAAAACATATAATCATTTCAATGGGTGCTGAAAAAGCATTTAGTAAAGTTCAACATCCCTTCCTGATTAAAAAACAAAACTCTCTAAAAACTAGGGATGGAAGGAACATAGCTTAACATAATAAAAGCCATATACAACAGACTCACAGCTAGTATCATATTAAATGGGGAAAAACTGAAAGCCTTTCACCGAAGATCTAGACATGACAAGGATGTTCGATGTCAACACTGTTATTCAACATAGCACTGTGAGTCCTAGCTAGAGAAATCAGACATGACAAAGATATAAAGGCATCCAAACTGGAGAGGAAGAAGCCAAATTATCCTTATTTATAGATGATATGATCTGTATTTGTACAACCCGAATGACTCCACAAGAAAACTATTAGAATGGATCAACAAATTCAGTAAAGTTGAAGGATACAAAATCAACACACAAAAATCAGTAGCACGCGAGCAATTTGAAAAAGAAATTTAAAAAGTAATTCCATTTATAATAATCACACATAAAATCAAATACCTAGGAATTAACCAAAGAAGTAAAAGATCACTATGATGAACACTCAGCTTTTATCTGCAAGTGTCTTTATTTCTCCTTCATGTTTGAAGGATATTTTTGCCAGATTTACTATTCTAGGGTAAAAATTATTATCGTTTTGAATGAACTTTCTATCCCTATGTCTTTCTCTACCTCCTCTTTTAAGCTAACATCTCTTTATCTACCTCCTCTTTAAGGCCAATAGCTCTTAGATTTTCCCTTTTCATGCTATTTTCTAGATCCTGTAGGCATGCTTCATTGTTTTGTATTTTTGTTTTGTCACTTATGACTATGTATTTTCAAATAGACTGTCTTCGGGCTTACTAATGCTATCTTCTGCTTGATCAATTATGATATTAATGCATTATTCGGTATGCAGCTCCAAAATTTCTGCTTGATTCTTTTTAATTATTTCAATGTCTTTGTTAAATTTACCTGATAGAATTTTGAACTCCTTCTCTGTGCTATTCTGAATTTCATTATGTTTCCTCAAAACAGCTATTTCAAATTCTCTGTCTGAAAGGTTATACATCTCTGTTTTTCCAAGATTGGTCCCTGGTGCCTTTTTAGTTTGTTTGGTGAGGTTACGCTTCCCTGGCTGCTCTTGATGCTGCTGATTTTGATTGGTTTTTGGACATTGAAAAGTTACATATTTATTGTACTCTTCACAATCTGGGTAAGGCTTTCCAGGTATTTTAAGGGGCTTGGGCCCCAAGTTCCATAACACTGTGGTTCTTGCAGACTCATGGAAGTAACACCTGTTGGTCTTGGTTAAGATCTAGAAGAATTCCCTGGATTACCAGGCAGAGACTCTTGTTCTCTTCCCTTACATTCTCCCAAACAATCAATCCCAATCTCTCTCTCTCTCTCTCTCTCTCTCTCTCTCTCTCTCTCTCTCTCTCTTTCTCTCTCTGCCCCCAGCCCCACTGCATTGCCTGGAGCTGGGGGTAACACAAACACCCCTGTGGCCATCACCACTGGAACTGCCCTCACTCAGACCTGAAGCCAGCACAGCACTGGGGCTCTCCCCAAGGCAAGCAGTACCAACTACCGGGCTACCACCTGGATTCACTCAAGGCTCTAGAGCTCTACAATCAGCAGATGGCAAAGCCTGCCAGGCCTGTGTCCTTCCCTTCAGAGTGATGAGTTCCCCAAGGCCCCAGGTGGATCCAGAGATGCTGTGTGATTTTGGATTCTTGTGAAGGTGCTTTTTTGTGTGCAAATAGTTGTAAAATTTGGCATTCCTGAAAGGGAAATGATCAGTGAAGCCTTCTATTCTGCCATCTTGCTCCATCCTCCAGTTTCTTTTTGTTTTCTGGGTTTTTTGTTTGTTGTTCTGCTTTTTGTTTTTACTTAGCATGTATAACCTTAAATATTTAACATAATATACTTACTTATTTTGTTGACTATGTATTATCTGTCTACTGACTACTCTCCATCCCCATTCCAGAATGTACACTCCCAATGACGTTTCCCAAGCATCTAGAACAGTATTTGGCACCAAGTGTGTGCTCAATTCTTAGTTGAAAGCATGAAGAATAAATTTAAAAGATAATAATTAAGGATAACACAAAATTCTATTACTGAGGTTCAAATACATAGAAGCCTAAAAAACACATACAAGTATATATTTAGTAATACAAGTTTTAAGAAAAACAGAAAAAAAGGGTAGTAAGTCTTTAACAAAGTTCTGAGTTGACTCTGGCTTTCTATATATATATATTTAGTTAATTTTATTAAGCCCATTTTATTTTATATGTCTACTGATATTAGTCTATTACATTGTGAAAATGACAAAAGCAAACTAGAGGGATACAAAAAAATATCATGAGGAGTTAAGCTGACCTAATATAAATAAATTTTGATAACTACGTTATCAGAGAAACAAGGAAATAAGTCAATATAGTCTCATATATGGTGTGAAGTAAGTCCAATACTGTACTTAAAAGACTGGAAAGATAATACTATTTCAAAAAATCTGTAAAGATCTGAAGCACATATTATACTACTAAATGGTAAGTCAAGAATTCCCATTTTACTCTAGTAAGTGGCTGTATCAGTCAGGATTCTCCAGAGAAATAGAACCAGTATATATTTATTTTCAAAGGATATATATTTCCAAATAATTTTTAGTTTAAATTTATTTGAAAGAATTGGCTTATGCAATTGTAGGGGGTGGCAAGTTTAAGATCACAGAGCAGGCCAGCAGGCTCATACAGGAACTGATACAGTATTGCATCAGAATCTTTCTCTGGGAAACCTCAGTTGTTGCTCATAAAGCCTTTCAGCTGGTTAGATGAAGCCCACTCATATTACTGAAAGTCATCTCCTTTACTTAAAGCCAAAGCCAACTGATTGCAGCTGCTAACCACATCTATAAAAAACCCCCACAGCAATGCCTAGATTGCTGTTTGATTAAATAACTGAGTGTTATAGCCTAGCCAAATTGACAAATCACAATGACTAAAATACTTTCATAAAAAACTTTCTCTGAAGGATCATGTCATTTTTTTGCAAAAATTCTACTCAGGTCTGCCCCAGTGATTTTCAAGGTACATGTTGTCATATACTATCCTTTCAATTCTATAAATATTCATTGAATATCTACCACGTGGTAGTACAGGACTGTCTGTCCACGAGGAGCTCCAGAAATTAATTTTGTGTATAGTAACTTTATTTGATATATCAGGAACACTTATTACCTTCAAGCAAATGAGTCAGCTTTTAAAAGATGCATCTGAGTAAAGCTACTGAAAAAGTTTTACCAACAAGACTTTTTTTTAATCAACAAAACAAATGACCAACAAGTTATTTGTCTATCATATCATTCAGTGTCCAGCATTCAGAGTCAGTTTGTAGTCTCAAAAGTTTCTCTACTGTGTTGATTGAAAATTTAAAGACAACTTCATCTCAATGAGGACACACCATCTTCTTTATAATCTGACCTCTTGTGTGATTTATATCACTTATCTTTTAAGTCCATCCTGTTCTGTCTACACCTACCTTTCTTATTTTTAAATTTACTTTTGCTACACTAGTTGGTCTTTGCTAAAAATCATAAAGCGGGATCAAAATAAGGAATTTGTGTCACATAAAAGCAAGAGTGCAATGGGGATGGTGTGAACTCATTACGCTGACCAATTGTAATGGCATTTTCTTTTTGGCTTATGTAACTGAAGTTGCATTGTAAGAAACTACTAGAATTCTGAGTATTACAATTGTCGAAGTGAGAATATATGTAATAAACTTTGTGACTCTTCATGCAGAATTTCTGGCTGGCAGTCAGATATTTTTGTTCCTGCAACTGTGGTCCAAAGTTAGGTGAAGGGTCATTGTCAGACCACCTTTATTTCAGTCCTCTCCTATCCTTGGCCAATTTAATTGAGTGTTCGTCTTCCAAGTCTTGGAAATTAGCCACAGTCTTACTTCCCCATATTTTACCCATTCTGTTGTGCTGCTTAGGATTAAATTCCTTCATGATCAAGTTTCCTCAAGCTTCTTGCCAATCATCTCATGTCTGGTCTCATGTCTGAGCTACAGTCCCCTGGTGTTAGATCCCCCTTTATCTGACAGCTGATTTTCCTGGATCTTTATCTCCCACCTGAAGCCAGAGCCACACAAAGTCTCCTCCCTAGAGGTGGTTTCTGTCTACTGACCAGAATTCATTCTTTGCTGTTCACAAACTCTTTGCTACTTTAACTTTTCTTCAGAGACTGTGGCAAAGAACCTTCCCTGATTGCCAACTACATCCATCCTTCTGCCATGCCCTTACTATAAGTCAGCTGCTATTTCTATAACTACAAATAAAAGGCAGAGATAACTTTGAAAAATATATATATTTCTTTATTGGTTTCTTTAAACTTGGCATATTATTTTATGAAAGAAATGCATATGCCTATCAAATATAGTAAAAAGTGAACATCTCATCTTCTTCATTCTCTGATCTCACTCATTGAAGAAACTACAGTTAACCGTTTACCAGCAGTGGTATTCAACCCCTGCCGCATCTTAGGATCACCTGAGGAGTTTTTCAAAATGCTGATATCTGTTCTCCACTCAGTAATCTGTTACTAAATGTCTACCAACCAGAGCTACAGGTTGGGAGGCCGAGTTACAGTATTTGCTGATTTCCATGGCATAAATACTGTTTCCATGGCCAATTTCAACATACCAGTGTGAAATAGTGAAGTCAATCAGCAAAATTCCTGAAGATTTTATGATCAATCCTCACAATACTATGTAAGTTGACTTCAGCAGACCATTACCTCCACCCTCATCCCATTCCATAATAATTGAATCAGAATCTCTGAGAATCTGTCCAAGGTAAGTTTGTCTCACACAGAGCCTTTGTAAAGTAGTGTTTGGCCCATGGGTTTGTAACCTGTCTCTATCATTTAATAGTGGTATAATGTTGGGAAACTTACCGTGCCTCAATTTTCTTCATCTGTAAGATGGGAATATTAATTATATCTACTTTATAGGATAATTCTGAGGATTAAAAGAATTCATGTAAGACACTTAGAAGAGTGCCTGACAGCCAGGCACAGTGGCTCACGCCTGTAATCCCAGCACTTTGGGAGACTGAGGCAGGTGGATCACCTGAGGTCAGGAGTTCAAGACCAGCCTGGCCAACATGGTGAAACCCCGTCTCTACTAAAACTACAAAAAATTAGCTGGATGTGGTGGCAGGTGCCTGTAATCCCAGCTATTTGGGAGGCTAAGGCAGGAGAATTTCTTGAACCTAGGAGGCAGAGATTGCAGTGAGCAAATATCGCACCATTGCACACCAGCCTGAGCAACAAGAGTGAAACTCCGTCTCAAAAAAAAAAAAAAGAATGCCTAGCATATTAGCAATTTTTATGCTCTCTTAATTCAGTTTCTTCATATCAACTAGACCTCTTTGAGAAAAGTGTCCAAACTTGACTCTAGCTACCATTTTTAGTGTTAATTTTTGTGTGTGTTAATTGTCCAAAGCAACTCAGGAATTCTATGCTGGAAAAAAAAAGATGGCTTAGATTGAGAATTTTGAGTGAGGAAAAATAAACATTTTAATTAAAACCACAACTCAAATTCATAGAATGGTATATTTCATTCCTTATACCAAGCTAGGGTAAAGAGGGTTAGTGAACATTCGTTCAGAGAGAAACATTTCCTTTCCACCAATATTGTGACCTTAGGTAAAAGATGCTGAAAGGATACTCCTGTGAAGATGCTTCACTCCGTGAATTAAATACAGGTATGATCATAAATCATTACCTTGAAATGAATTTCTGAAGGACAGATTAAGCATTCAGATTCACTGCTCATATCATCAAAAATCTTGGTCCTTAAAATAAAACCTCTAAAACAAAAAATAAAAAATAAACTCTATTCACTTTTAATAAATAAATTTTAGAAGCTGAAGTCACCTCAGAAATCATTCTCTACTGAATTAAAAGTGAAGGACTTGCTGCTAATTAGGTCTGAGCTATGAGCAAGCTCTGAAGAATCCCATGGCATTTTCTCAAATATTCTTAGGCTCTCAGTTTTTCCATCCATCAACTGAGCTTTGATTTTGTTTTAATGTTCAAAGTTCCTGCTAACCATACTTTATCAGGACCCTTGGAGCAATGGGAGACTTAGTAAACAAGAAAATAAAGGAAGAATAATAGGTTATTTCTAAATAATGTAATTGGACAAGCTTGGAAATGCCCTCCTGCAGCAACAGAGCTTACGAGATTATAAGTAGGATTCAATTCCAAAGCAAGTTGATCTAGCTTATAATGATCTAGTTTGTATAAATAATCCACATTCCCACAGCTCTTCTAGACTAAAAACTGTTTATAGTGGAAAGAATAGGATAAGATTACTGTGTAGGCTAGTTTACGGAGTAGCAATTATGCTCTCAGACTTGGATATTTTACTCTGCAGTTTTCTTTAAAAGCATTTTTAAATCTTGTATATGATGTGAAATATCAGGGAGTAGAAGGAAGAGAACTAGCATTTTTCAAGTTCTTATTTCACACTAAGTACTATGGGTAGCAGCTTCCATAGGCTATCCCATGAAGTTTCATGACAACTACAGAAGTTAGGTTTTTGTTCTTTTTTTTTTTTTAATGAAGCTTAGTAATTTTTATTCCAGCTGGAAGATAGTACATCACAAAAACCCATGGTAAGTCTGAGGGGAAGTGTTATTTACAATAAATGATGAAATAGTTTGTCTTTGGCAATATGGTTACATATGAAGAATGCAAAATGCAGGTATGGATGACTTCCAAGCAACATCATCAAGTCCCTAGAGTTCACTGATTGTGCCTGCCTCCACATTGTTTCTTTAGGTTCACATAAATGTAACTGAACATCACGTTCTTTCTCCTTTATGGTTCTCCCTTTCTATTCATTATATTGATGTGAATACCAGAAAAAAAAATGGCTTTTGAAAAATTATTATTCTCATTAATTAATTTGGCCATGTAGTTCTATTGGCCAGCCAAGGTCACACGACCCTAAGCATCAATAGTAAACCTCTTGTTCACTTTATCACTTTATTTTTTCTGTAAAACAAAGCAAAACTCAGAAATGTTACAGAATCAATGTATTAAAAAATGCACAAGTGTATATGCTTCCCAGATGCACATAGACACATTTTTCCTCCATATTTTCACCATGGCAGTATTAAGTAGTGAGTGTGAATGGCACAGCATGAAACTGGTTACTGAATCAGCTACAAGTTCAGATGGCCTCAAGATACATACTCAAGAAATGCTGCATGTTTAAATAACCAAGAGTGTGCTAAATCTCATCTTAAAAAAAAGGAGAAGAGGGGCTGGGGAACTCAGACCACAGTCATGTAAACCTAAGGGTTGGACCTGAAGGATGATTACTTTGCACATGTGCCTTCTAGGTGCTGAATATGTGTTCCTGTGGCATTGACCTTGACATTCCTGCAGATTCAGCCACAGGATTCTGACAAGCTGGAGGAGGCTATGGTAATTTTGGCTTTTTCGGTTTTGTCTTCAGATAATGAAAAGCTTTTGTAAAAGAACTTAGTGTCAGTATGAGTTCTATTGCTTCAATCTCCTTTAAAAATCAAATTCTCAAGGGTCCAAAACAAAGAAGAGGGGGCAAATTTAAAAAAGAAAGAAAGAAAACCAAACCAAAAACAAAAAAAGAAAGAATAAAAAAATTGCTGATATCGCCACAAATCATTAGAAATCTCCTGACATGCTGAAATCAAATGGCCGTAAGTTCAAAACAAATCAGTGACTTGTTTTTAATTTTTTTGTGTGGTTTTCTTTTGCTCTTTCTGCCCCTTTGCTGCCCGATTGGTGATGTTATTCAAACAGGACAAGATCCCTGCTAAGTGCAGGAGCCACCCCGCCGCTTCTTTCATCACCTTGTCGCACTCTCGGTGGGGGCGGGTGCAGCGCAGGCGCGGGCTTTTCGGTGCATCGCTTTTCTTTTCTTTTATTGCATTTTAGGTTTTGGGGTACATGTGAAGAACATGCAAGATTGTTGCATAGGTACACACATGGCAGTGTGATTTGCTGCCTTCCTCCCCATCACCTATATCTGGCATTTCTCCCCTCAACTCCCCACCCCCCACTGTCCCATCTCTTTTTGAGGGGCAGTGTGTTGCTGGGGACCTTCCTGGCCCTGACGAAGTGCTGCCACTTCTTGTGCTGAGATGCACACCTGCTGTCCCTCAGAGCATCCTTTGA